>VDFB02378323.1:0-15303 GCA_007258455.2 Sequoia sempervirens
TCTAGTAGGTTAAATGGATGACTGGTGTTAAGATTAAATTGATTTTCTAAGTCTACAAGGGTTAGATGTGAATTGAATTGTGGGATTAGTGATAGTATGTGTGCTAAATCATCTTCAAATATTTAAAATATGTTTTTAAATTCTACACTAGAGAAAGAGGAGGTTATTTCTTGAAACTAGAAGAAGAGAGTTCTACAAAGTTTAGTAGTTTCTACAATTCACATTATTTCAATTTAGTTTTGCTTCCAGGTGTGCTAACATTATTTGTTGAAACTAGAAGAAGAAAGTTCACAAAACTTGGTAGTTTCTACAATTTACATTTTTCCCTTAACTAGTTATACTATAGAGTCTACTAGGTTAGAAACTTGCACCATGAACTTCAATATCTTATATGATTCTCTACTTATTGTACATTTATTATGTTTTTATTGGTGTAGTTGTATTCATTCATATGATTTCAATAGTTTTTTTTGTTATACTAGTAGTACATCTTGTATGACCATGTTGTCATATATAATAGTAGTGGTGTCATGTATGATTGTAATGGTATTCTAATATGTTGGATGAATGATTTGTATTAGAATTAAATTGGTTTGTTTAGGTCTAAAAGGGATAGATGTGAAGTGAATTGTGGAATTAATGACAATCTATATGTCATATGATCATAAAAGATTGTTGTCATGTTCTTTAGAGTTAAGGGACTAAGAGTAGGTGTTAGATGAGAGGGAAAAGTATTAAGTAGGAATTTTTAATCTCTACTCTGTGCCTTTACTTTAATGTGCATGTGGGGTAAATTAAATCATGTAGATTAAGTATAAATAGTAATTGTAATGCTATAATGAATACAAAGGATACAAAAGAATTTATTTCTTGTGTCTTTTCTTGATCAATATTTTCAATTCTTTGAAATACACAAAAGAATATTAGTGTATACAATGAAATTATCACCATAAACAATATGCACAAGTCTAAAGAATTCTATCTCATTTCACAAATATAGCTACGAGTCATGGAGATGTAATTGGCTTAGCCTCCATGAAACCATGTCCATAATAGATTGAGTATTTTATGTGAGAGTCATGGAGTTGTTACCAAGTTGACCCCAATGAAGGATTCAAACCATAATCAATGTAATTGGTGTAGGATCTATGATGGAATCATTTTAAGCATTATATTATATAGGACTCATGAAGGTTTCATTTTAACTATAAAGCAAGGTAGGACCCATGAAGGTTTCATTTTAACTATTATGCAAGGTAGGACCCATGTCATAGAGTCAATTTAATCAAGGTGCATAATGTAGGACTCTTGAAGGTGTAAGTTTAACTATTTCACAATGCATATTTTTGTGTGACATGATATATGCCCCATCTGAAATTATTTACATACAAAGTGATGCACGATCAATTTGAGTAAAGGATAGAACTTTTATAGAAAGAAGAAAGCATAGATAGTTTAATATGTTGGTCTAAAATATGTTGTTGTTTATGAAAGATGTACTTGTTGAAGTGCAAAAAATTAAGGTGAAAGAAGTTTGCACCCAATTTTACCCTTAGTATGAAGGCAAGTATTGTCCAATACAAGTTGCATTTTAAAACAACAAAATAAATGACATGGGATAATATCATTAATTTGGTGATTAAATTTATAAAAGAATATTTTATGTAAAGTGAACCAAAATTAAAATAGAATAATGAACATGTGATGAATGTTTCAGTAATATAAACCATTAAAAATATTTTATTTAGGAAGTGTAGCTTAAGATTTTATATTACCCAAATGACCACTCATGTATAAAGCTTGTATTAGATGTAAACATATCCAATCAATCAACAAGAAGTGTAATATTTTTACATTCTTTCTATTTTATGACAAAAAAAAAGGGTGATACATGATAATAAAAAAGTCTATGACAATGATATAGAGGTGAATTTTGATCAAACATATACATGTTCTAGTTGAATTCATTATTTTTAAATTCGATCTAGGCTACAACTTTTATAATTGAATATTTTCACTAAATATGTATATGTAGTATCACTTTGGGACTATTTTTTTTTAAAAAAAAATTATTATAAAAACTTGATGTTCTCACAACTCCTATCCTACTCGTGCATAAATGTTATTTTTCAAAAATCTAAAAATGCTCTTTTGCAGATCTATGTGTAGTTTCTAAAAAAATTAATTAATTAATGTTTTGGCTTTTATTTTTTGACTAAAAAGTAAGTCATCAACACCAAAGTATAAGATTGCATCTCTCAAAAAAGCATACAAAAATTTTATCACCCCCTTGACAATTCATTAGGTTTAGCTCCCCCCTATGTGCTTGGACCTAATTAATTTTCATTTTTGCACTCTTCATGGAAACCTTACTATCTTCTTTTATAAAGTATTTTAGGCCTAGTTTGTAGAACAGCCACTAATTCACTTGGATTAGCTCCTCTTTATTTACCTCCACTTTACCATTTTTCATCAGCTTTTGGAACTTTTCCTTGGAGACCTCAAGAGTGATGGAGACCTACATATAAACATTATGAACTATGATTCTTCTATCGGACTCAGTAAGTGCCCTCTTATTGCCTTGCTATTTTTCTACATTTCTAGATTTCCATAAGTGTCAAAGAATTTCAGTAGTTGAAATCAACTAGAAGATATTAAGAACATTTCCTAATTTATCAATTTTTCCCAAAATTATTTCTTTTATCCTCTTTTCTTTTCTTTCCCTCCATCCAAACAAAAAAATCAAAGATGGCTATATGACTTGTAGTGAGGAGGTGGCAATGAATGTTCATTCTAAGGGGGTTAAAGACAAAAATGAACTTTATGGGGAAGCTTCATCTCCTCCCCCAGTGACTAGACAATTGCAGGAGACTGAGGATGGGAGCCAGAAGAGAAGGGTGTTGAGAACTATTGGCCAACTCTTAGAGGAGGGTCTCCCTCTTTCCCTGGCTGGAGGTATCTTTGGTGAGGCATCTTCAGGTGCTGATATTGGGATACAGAGGTAGGGGAAGGAAAGGGCTGAGGGTGGAGGTCTCACTGTGGGAACTAGAAAAGTGGATGTGGATAGGCTGATGAAAAGGAAGGTTGTTGCAGAGGAAATTGCCTGCTCCATTCGAAAGTTGAAGACCCCTGTCTCTGTTGGAAAAGGTAAGGATATTCCTGCTAATAAGGACCATGTTATTGTTGAGGATGTTGTTGTGGGTAAAAGGATTGAGAACTTTGACAAAGAGGATGTTGATGTGTTGGGTTCGGCTCGTGATAGTGCCAATATGTTGTTTAAAATTTTTAAGTAGTTCTTCTATGAGATTAATAGGACCAATGTTAGAATTAGAGGTGTTGCTAGTAAAGCTGAGGATCCTTTTTTCCAAAGCCAAATTGATGATCTGATGGAATCTCTTAATATTGTGGCTAATACTGTGGTGGAGGAAACCATCAATTTGAAATAGAACTTGGAAGGAAGAATTTTATCCCTTGAGGATAGAATTGATAAAATATGGAATGTTGTGATGAAGAGTGGAGATGCCCCTAAGGTTCTGGCCATTTCCGATTCTCCCAAGGTGATCTCCCTTGTGAGTACCTTGAAAAAGAGAAAGGTCAGTGTGTCTGTTGATGATACTGTTGTTGCGAGTAAGCTGCTGGATGTGGAGTGTGTTGGTGAGAAGGGTGTTCGTAGGGTATGTGCAGGATCGATGGGCCAAAAAGTGGCAATATTATGGGTATTTGTAGGGTATGTGGCTGAAAACTTTTTTTTACCCAAATTGATGAAATGAAAAGGGTTTTTAGGAGGAGATTCCTGGCTTCTACCAATATAAACTATTCCTTTTAATTTTGAATCTCTACCAAATTATTATTATTTATTTCTATTAGAATTATGACTAAAGTCCCTGGGACGATAGGCTAATTGAAAAACATCTATAACTTTCAACGGTATCAATGCTTTTGAATCCAAAACATACCATCTCCCATGCTTCACATAATATAGGATTAAAAAATTTCATGAAGTTTCTTTGACCAAGTTAAGGTGGTTAGACATACCTAGGCTTTTATATTTTTTTAAAGTTGTAATAAAAATTCATAATTAATTATTTACTTGGAAAAAAACTACAAAAAAAATATGCATCACATCGGGACATGAGTCCTCTACTTATATAAAAAATATTATCATTTTATTATGGGTAGGGTGGTAAGACAGACACCTAGTTCTTATTTTTTCCATGGAATTTAAGTACTACTGCATTGAAATTTCAAATTCTCACCAAATAGATTTTTTTTATTTTAAATAAACCTAGTAGTTTAGAAACTAAATTCTATTTTCTATAGATTCTATTCTTACATATTTTTGAAATAATATAGATAACTTATTCAAATTTTTACTGGCCAAGTTGCTTTAACACCTGATTTTTCCTTGGACTCTTTTTCCACTCCTAAGGGCCTCAAGTTTCCATGATGATCCTCAAGACACACCCGTAGTGTTTCTTGACTAGGAGGTAAAACCTGGTGATCTGGGCCAAACTAGAAAACAGATTAAAAGCCCGTGGTGGAGCCTCCCGCCTTTAGGAAGGTTTCTTAATATCAGGATAATGTTAAGATGCATCGCAATGCAAATGGAGGTTGCTGAGATTCTAAACAATATGTAGTGTTGTTGGTTGGCCACCTTCTTCTTGGCTGCTTTTTGGTTGTTGGTTCGTTGTCGTTGGGTTGACTACTGCATAATTTTGTTTTCTTTTTTTATTAGTTGCTTTATTTTGTAAAAGGTTCTGGGCCCCTTCAAAACTCATTTTTTACCTCCAATCCTCAATCCAAACAAATCAATTTGAAATAATTTCTAAACTTCCTTAGCATAAAAGCAATCAAAAAACAAATAAGATATAGCTTCAAATTTTTTACATAGTTCACACACAGTGGGATTACCTTTCAGGTCAAAGCTTGGTAGCTTATGCAGCAACATCATCCATTTGAAGCCTACATTTTTTGTTTCAAGCATATTATCCCAAATGCTAGTAAAAGCCTTATTCTATTGCTTTTGATTTAGATTAAGACTCCAATTTTTATTAAGATGGTCAATTAGATTAGGGGGTTTATCCACAACTTTATATATTTCTTTTGCCTTAGGGAGAATTATTTCTTTATCTTTCAACTACATTAACTCCTGGTTGTCATTAGAATTACAAGGAAGCAATTTTTTTAAGTTGAAGTTATGGTTTCTTAATCTTTCATAGGTTCTTTTATGAGTTTGGGGGAGATTAACTTCATGTTTTAGGAGCTCCTAGCTCACAAGACAATCATTTTTAATAATGTTACTAAAGAGTGAAATCCCATTTTTATTTCAATCTTTAGTTGAACATCCTTGAAGGACTGCTAGCGGTTTATTATTGTGGTAAATATTACACCAGATATATCTATTAAGGAGGTTCTTATTCAATTCTATGTCAACTAGGAATTTAGAGAGCACATACTCTTTGCATAACTCTCGGGCTTTCCACAAGCTTTTAAATACATTTGATCCCACAGGGGAGATTGGAAACTTTCCAAAAAGAAGGTCGCAGATAGGTAGATTCTTCCAAGACTTTGCATTCCTTGGTATTGCATTTTTTATATTATTCCTTACCAATACCTTCCATGGTTCGTTCCCACTTAGGCTTTTGCATATCCATTTGATTGCAAGAGCTATCCCTTGCTTCTTGAGGTCTTTTAACCCCAGGCCTCCTCTTTGCTTGTCTATATAGCACCATTCTCAACTAACCACATATCTTTTCTTGCTACATTTACCATCTAACCATAGAAACTGTCAATTCTCTTTTGAATTTCATTCACTTGATAGTTGTTGAACATCCAAACTGATGCATAATATACATTGTATGAGGAAAGGATTTTCTAGCAAACTTGTGCTCTACCTACAATTGACGGGTATTGCTTATTCCAAGCTTCCAGCTTCTTTATTATTTTGTTTTTCAACCACTCCCACATGTCCTTTAGTTTAGGATTTACTATAAATGGTATTCCAAGATACTTGACAATCTTATTTAGGCCCCCCCAATGGAACACGTGCTCCTCGATCTAGTATGGTTGTTGGTTTTCCCAACTTAGTAGGGTGGTTTTTGCTTTGGATATTTTTGCACCAACTATCTTGGCATATATATCCATTTTCCCCATCAAATTCTCAAAGTTCTCCCTATCCAATTTTACAAAGAGAGTTGTTTCATCAACAAATTGTGCATTTATTAGTTCCTCCTTTGGGAGGGAGAGGCCTTGTACCCTAGGGCTTAGAGTGGGATCTCTTAGTATATAATGCAATGCATTGGTAGTAATGACAAATAGAGAAGGGGCAAGGGGGCAGCCTTGCCTTATGTACCTTTGTAATAGTATCTCGATTGTAAGGTCTTTGTTGACCTCCACCCAAGATAAAGCATCTTTCAATAGTGTTTTAACCATTTTACACAATATTTTAGGGAAACCAAAAGCTTCTAGTACCATCAAGATGAAGGGCCATTCAATTCTATCATATGATTTTTTTGAAGTATAGTAGTAGCATGTAGATGTTTTGATTGGAGGTCTCGACCCATTCCATTGCCTCCCAATTAGTTATTAGATTCTCTAAAATGTATCTTCCTTTTATAAAACTTGTTTGAGTGTTATTAATGACTTCTAGAAGGACCATGGTTAACCTTCAAGAAATAGCTTTGGCAAGGATTTTATATGAGACATTCAATAGGGTGATCGATCTCCAGTTTTTCAACAGTTATTTGTCCCATTCCTTAGGTATGAGCTTGATGATACCTTGGTTGATATCCTTTCCCAATGAACCAACTTCCAATGCCTCATTATATACTTGTAACAAGTCCTCGCTTACCCATTCTAAGTTTTCCTTATAGAATTTTGTTGGTAGGCCATCTACTCTTGGTGCTTTATCATTACAGATTGACAGAATTGTATTTTTAATTTCATCTTGAGATAGGGGATTTTTTAGCCTTCCTATCATTTCTTTTATTACCTTCCTCAGTATTAGGTTTTTGCACTTTCTCTAATCTCATTACATTGTGAGCTATTGCATTCGGCAATGAAAAGATTCTTAGAGTATTGAAAGAACTTCCCTTTTATGCCTTCTAAGTCTTTTACTAATCCACCTTCACCCAATATGGCACTTATTGCCTCCTTTACTTACTTATCCTTCAATATTTTGAAGAAAAATTTGGACCCCCTATTACCTTGGGCTGCCTAGTTCAGCCTTGCTTTTCTCTTAAGACTTTGGTCTCTATAATTCTAAATTTTCCTTAGACCCCCTTTAATGTTGATGAGCTCTCTATTCACTTTATAGTTTTGGGGATCATTTTGGATCAAACCTTCTGCATGGAAGAGTTTCTCTTGCAAGAGATTTTCAACCTTCCTTATATCTTTTGCTTTTTGTTCCTTGATAGTTTGAAATATTCTTTGCCAACTTTGTACATTGGTATTCCATCTTACAATGGAAAATTTTTTCCGAAGAGACCATTTATTTATTTCTCTTAGGGTGAAGATTGCATTATTATAATCTTCCATTTTAGGAGCTTGAATTGAGGATAGCTTTTATTTTTGGAATATTGTTTGCACTATTTCCAACTACAATTTTTGATATGATGGGGTGGTGGTCTGACAGGGTCTAGGGACTAACCCTAACTCTTATATTGGTATCCACAACTTGATCAAATGAGAACAGTTTTTTAGTGGCATAGAATCTATCAAGTCTGCAATAGATTCTCCTATTGCCACTTTGAAAGTTGCACCAAGTATACCATATGTATTTCTTCTCTTTCTTTTCTTATTCAAGGGGATCCACCAGCTTAAGCTTATTTTTCATTTTGAACCAAAAAAATTTCTCATTCCCTTTCCACTCCATATCATTTCCACCTATCTTATCTTCCTAGTTCTCCACCATATTAAAGTCCCCTCCCAAAATCTATGGGATGTTTGGAAGCTTGGTCACCCAATTCCACAATTCACATCTATGCCTATATTCATTTGGGGCATCGATGGAGCATATCCCAAACTTTAAGTCCTCTTTTTCTATAGAAATCCATACAAACCTATTATAGGGAGAGGTTCCATGATCTTTAACCCATTTTTTACATGTTATATGTGAAATTGCGGTTACCACCTTTTTAACATTTGTTATAAAGTGTAAGGAAAATCAGATGCAGAAACAATTCTCCTAATGTCAATACCTCAAAGAAGAATGTAGATATACTTCTAATTTTTCAATTACAGTTCAACTAAGATGCACTATGAAGTAATATAATAGAAACAAAGTATTTGACAATCACACATGAACACCCGATATACGTGGGAAAACCCTTACGGGAGAAAAACCCACCACACCAAGAGAAATCACTTTGGCCAATTACGGTAACAAATAATTACAGCACAAGTTCCGGACTTATCTTTGATGTATGTTCGCGGCGTTCACCGTGAACAATCTTGAACAAAAACTTTCCAAGTTGCGGCCTTCACAGTTAGAATACATTTAAAGTCATACAACGTCACAATGAATCAACCTTCAAACCAATAATCTGTCGCAATCAGGAGTATGCATGGCATTCCACATGCAATCACTTCCTCCGCAGGCGAGTCACAGATTGTCTTCCAAGCTGTTCAAATTCAACTTCTCCTGTTGGTTAAGGACCGTATAGGACGGTCAGTCAGGTCAGCGAATTTGCGTGTTGCGATATGGGTGAGACACTGGCTTTGATGCCTTACTTTATGCCACATAAACTTCATATACGATGTCGCTGAAGTCAACATTATCGCCAAGATGTCTATCAAGCTTTCATGTGTTTACAGCGTCCCTGGCGATCACCCGGACCACAATCACTTTCGCCAGGAGATCATAGCAAGTCACCAAAGGTTTTACCAAAGTCACAAGTCATATCAAGCTCCAAAGAATAGTTGGCAAGACTTACATCTTTCATCGAGAGAACATACTGAACTCCAAGACTTACCCCGAAGGCTCCAACATAAAGCACTGTCGGCAAGACATGTTACTCACTGATCCTGCAGAGCTCCTAGAGGACTTACCGAAGTGTTTCATCCATCACCAAAGAGTTATATAGAAGATCCCTTATCATCGGCAAGACTTACATTCTTCGCTGGGACTTCTTCCCGAACCATTTGGGTTACCCCGATAACCATCGGCTATTGGAAAGACATCCTTCAGTCGCTAAGACGTTTCTCTAAAACCCTTCTAGTTACACCCAAACGCAAGCGGTCGACAAGACTTAACACTCTCACCAAGACCTTTCCTCGATTGTTTTGAGTTACTCCGATGAATGTTTGTATGTGTCCCCGTCGGCGGGACCTCCATTGTTCACTAAGACTTCTCACCGAACCAACATAGGTTATCCCGAAGCCCGTAGTCATCATGAGTCTCCCCAATCTATGGTTGACTGGCCTGTTGGCCAAAGAACTCCACGCGATAAGAGATCATAGTGAATACACTATGTCACAGCGAAGGCTCCAAAGTAAAGCGTTTGGCAAGACTTACGCAAGGTCACAACAACTTTGTTCAAAATAGAATGTATCAAAGGCTGCTGGTCGACGGACATGATAGATGTCATCTTGAGCTTTTCTCTATGAGAGGTTTGGCTGTGATGATTGGGGCATATTTCCAACATAAAGAAGGTAGAATCCTTCCAAATGAACCTTAGGTCATATTCTAGACTAGATATTTGATTGCTTTAATTTCTTGAAGCATTATCACATCTTTATTTTTTACCTGATTTATAAATCTTCTTATGCAATATTTCCTATCAGGGGATTCTAGTCCCCTCACATTCCAAGAAGTGCAGTTAAGATTCATTTGCATCCATATCTTGGGTTTCATCCTCTAGATTCCTAAACCCCTCAAACCATTTAGGAAGATCACTTTTCCTTTTCTCTTTTTCTTAGATAAGGGACAATGTCTTCTTTTTGCTTCTTTTTCCTTCCCCTTTTTCTCTAGCCTATCCACTCTTTTACAAAGGTTCTTTTATCTTTCCCACCATTGGGAACACCCACCTCTTGGAGATTGCCTTCCTTCAGAGTCCTATTTTCCCCCAAGTTTCCCTAATCTCTTGGTGAGATTGAAGTATCTTTTAATGCTTGTTTAGCCTAGGGAAGGTCTACCATATTGGATGCAAAGAATTTTTTGGCCTCTTCTAAATTCCAAGCTTAACTATCAATATAAAATTCTTTATTATTTTCCCACCTTTAGAGTGAAAATTATTATTATTCCCAATTGTCTCCCTTGAACTCCCGACCACAGCCAACCCTTAAGTATACTATCACAGGTATCTACCATCTTTTGATTCTGAGTTTTATTAACCTCAATATTAGGGATCAAAATTTTATGTTCTGAATCCCCATGAAGTGTCCCTAGGAGGGCTGGAATCAAGTCCAAAGAGTCAATACTTGCAGTATCACTAATGTTTGTGTTAGGATTATCACTCTTTTTGTTAATCTCATGTTGGATTTGGACAAAGGAACACCCTCCAAAACTGGGGGCGATCTCTTTTATTTTATCTTTAGCTTCTTTACGATTTTTTTTTCGTTAATTTTTTTTAATCTATTTTAATAGTTCTTGGGCATTCAACTTATGGTGGTTTAGGCTTGTTCTTGAATGGGGTAGTGGGGGACTACTTTGTTTCCCACATTCCTGGGCATTTCATTTTTTGAATCTATTTGCAGTGGGTTTGGGAGTTCTACAAAGGAGCTATCTTCCGTCATGAGATATTTATTTTCCTCTATACCTTTCTCGAGTAATGGGCCTACTTCCTTGGGTGACAAGCTTAGTGCACTAGCAAGAGACTCCATAGGTTTTGTCCTAGTTTTATCTTCTTTTAGAGGATGTAAATTCTTATTAGGCCTGGTCAACTCTACACAGGCTGCCCCTTCTGGGTTCTCATTTCCCTTGGGTCCCTTGGACTCAACCAGATCAGTCATGCATTTAGGATCAGAATTGGGTGCTTTATTTTTATTTAAAGCCCCACTATTCTTGATTATTGGTCAATTTTTCCTTATGTGGCCCTCTCTTTTATAGAGGAAACACACATTTAAACCCCCCAACAATTCAATTTTGAAATTAAGGATCTAGCATTTTCAATTTCGATTTCAACTTCATCTAGGATTTCAATGCTTGGTGTGATTGGCATTAAGACCCTCACCTCTAGATGCAATAGGGCATTTTTTGTGTCCTCAATTCGTAGGAACCTCCCATACTTTGCAACTATCTACAGGATGAAATTCCAAAGGATCGGGGGGATATTTTTTAGGGTTATCCACCTTGGGTAGGAAAGTATGAGCACTTCCTCATTTAATAGATTTGAAGACCAGGTAATAGCCCTAAAGACCGAGTTCCCAATAGACCAGAACTCTTTATTGATCACTTGCTCTTAAATTTCGCTACTTTTAAAAGTAATCATAAAAATCCCTTTTTGAATCATTCTGCAAAAGGAATGAACAATTCCTAATTTCTTATTCCAAATATTTAACATCCACTAGTCGAGGTATTTCCTCGCCAAAATTTTAGAACTATAAAGTAGCAAAAAAAATAGCAATAGATTTTAACCATGAATCTTCTTTGGCCGGGGCCAATGCCATATCATCCTTAGGAATCAAGAAATCATTTTTAATATCTAGGGGAGGGAACTTACCAAAGTTTCCTCCTAATTTAGGGTTTTGGAAGTACTCTCCATCTTCAACCGATATCTCTGAACGAATGGCCGCCATTACCATCACCTCCAGAAGGATTTAAAGGAAGGTTAACCACTAGAGTCCCAAGGGGTTTTTCTGAATAATGGATCATTTCATCCATTAATTACCCCACACAAGAGAACTCAGTGCAACGGGGGGGAGAAGATTACTGTTAAATGATGCATACAAAGGACACACACTAGGAAAGGGGAGGCAACCATAGAATGCACTACACACAATGATAACATAGGAAAAATAAAGAAAAAAGCACAAGGTAGCAAGAAGGCAGAAATAGTTAGAATACAAACCCACGATAACAACCATCATGAGGCAAGGTTGTTGTATGCCACCATCACCATCTGTTAGAGCTTGTGTTATCCTCTCTCTTGGCTCAATCAACTAATGATTTCAAGTAGCTCGCTTGGACCTAGTTATGCATTAATTTCTAATTTTCTAAACATTCTTAGAAAATCAAACATGGGAAATCAAATTATGCTTTAATATTTTACCTCTGACACTTTTGATTCTAAAAAAGTAGGAATCTAATCTAGGGCACGCTGCACCCTAGACTAGCATTTTTTACTCCAAATTTTAATATGTCAGTGTTGGTAACTTATTATTTGAATTTTAAATTTCATTATTAGCCATCGATATTTGCTTTTCAATAAATTAGAAGAATTGCATATGAATACAAGGTATTTTCACCATTTGAAATACTAGAAAATATATTAAGCAAATTGAAGATCCTAAAATCAATCAAGGGTAGTCAAGAGTAGAATTACCAAGATTATTGCAACATTTCATCATTCAAGCATCATGTCATATGTTATGTGAGTTTGTGTTCATGTTTAAATGCATTTTATTTATGTGTACTAACCCTTGTAGGCAATCAAATCAATTCAATTCAAGTAACAATTGATCCTTGAAGGTGATGAGTGTGACTTCAGTCCATCAAGGAGATCAGATATGAGTGGTGGATTGTAGCAAGGTTGATAATTCATTACTTTTTATCAATTAGCCTCTATCTAACCAAGGATATGCTCTCTTTCATCATAATTTTCCACCATGGAGGTAGAAATACCAACACGGAGTTTGACTTAGGCAAGCCCCTATATGGCACAACCCTTCCTCTCCTTTTGTGTGTGCGAGTTACAAATCTGAAGTGATTTGGAAGAAGATTTAAGGCTATTTGTTCATTCATACATCAAATCCCTACAAGTTTTCAAGTCACATAATCTGCATTTTCTTATCAACAAACGAAGTTCTGACAACAACACCTAGAAGACAAAAGCTACAAATTGGTGAGCTCGAGCTTGAACTTTCAAATACAAAAAGGAACTAATCTATTCTAGGGTACACTCTACCCTTTTCCATGCAGATCATTCTCAAATTCACATTGCAAGTTCTTCTATGTGTCTCAGTCTCAGATCTGAAGTCATTTTATTATTTTTCATTTACATTTGTGTGATAAATTACATTTTTAGATCTAGGTTTATATGTCAATCAGGCTTGTCAAAATATAGATCAAATGTATCATCCTCACAACTTAAAAGAAAACATAAACCCTAGGAGGTTGGCTCTCCCTCGTGGCAGCAAGCTAATCATCAAACCCTAATCAATTTATATTTAATGTCGAGTCAAGTGAAAAGGAGATAATCCTATTTAATCTAATTGGACCTAGGATCACTTTTCCTACTCAACAACATGTTCGACCAACATGAATGAAAAAAGGTAAAATATCTTAATTACTTTGCTCATTATAAACCTAAAGGAAAAACAAAAGGGAAGAAAGATCTTACAAAGAAGGCTCAAGGACATAAATCAAAAGTAAAAGAAGTCAAAGAACTTTTAGTCAAGATAACAAGAGTGTTTGTGAGGCATGTCATAGCTAAGTTAAATAATCCCAAATTCATATGAAAAATATAGGAGAGAGAGTCAACATAAATGAGGGAAATTTGACAAAATACTCATTATTCCAAAGGTGTCAACATGCACCAAAAGCTGACTTTGCATCATTCACAAAAATATTTTGAATAGAACAAGAAATGAGCAATAATATAAATACATTGAATTCATAATACATAAAGGTCTATCTAATGTACTTGGCATATTATTCATCTTCAAGCAAGTCATCTTCCTTAAATTCATCTGGAAAGAAGGTACTAAATGGAACATTAATGAAGATTTTCTAGGGGTGCTAGCCTCATCAAAACTAGGAAGACCATGATTAATGTCATCAAGAAAGGAGGCATGTTTATTCTGGGTATGAGTATATACAATTGTTTAGGTTTTGAATGCAATCATGGATAAAGGGTTTTATAAAAGGCATTTCATTCATATAACACAATTATAGAAATTAAAAACTTAATGCATGAGTACACAACAAAAGGATGATCCCACAATAGTGTGTCCCACTTATGAGGCATCCTAATTTGTGTGTAGCATCATATTTTTAAATAGTGATTTAAGTATAAGGGGTTCCATATAAAAGGGTTTTTTGAAGGATATTATATTAAACTCCCTTGAATAGAACCCCCTAGGCTTAAATAAAACCCTCAATGGAGTCTCCTCCTCACCTATCAAATTGTTGATAAAAAATAATTTTGCTTCTTCTTCTTTTTTTATAATGATTTAAGCATCAAGGGCTTTCATTGAAGGATATTATATTAAACCCCCTTGAATAGAACCCCTATGATTAAATCAAAACCTCAATTGAGTCTCCTCCTCACCTATCAAAATGTTGACAAAAAAAAAAAAATATTCATCTTTTGGGGGACCAAATGAAATCATTTTGAAATTTTAATTTGTAAGTATTTAGCCCTTAGAATTAACTTTTTACAAAATCTATAATATATTTTTTAATATTATATATTTTAACAATATTATAATGAATGTAGGTTCATTATATTTATAAAAAAGGACCTATATTTAAACACTTGGAAAATAAGAAATAATGTTAGAAAAATCTTTAAAAAATTACTACACTCCACATAAATGTCTTTATTTTAATAATAATAATAAATAATTTTAAAATTATGCAAAGAACCACATAAACTATTGTGGAAAGGCCAGGGGAATTTTGGCGGTGGCGAAATCATAATAGTTGGTGGATAATTTTGGCTATTGCTTCTATGAGACTGATGTCAACGCAATATACTTGTCATCTCGATGGTGTTGTTGCCAGCTTGTAGGAGATAAATCTTGGATTTCCAACTTGGAGAGCTGATGTGGCACTCGATTCGGCAACAACAGAGGAATGTTGCCTCATCGATTATGTCAAATTAGATTGTCTTATCATCATAATGATGATGGTGTAAGGCATTTTACAAAGCCCACACTTGGAATATTGGGTTGTCACTTTGTATCCATCTTTGGGACTTGGTGAGGTGATTCATATGTGCAAGCTAGTGGATTCACAGTGATGACAGGCTAGTTCTCTGCACAACATGTTTAATACTTTCCAAATTAATAATGGCTTGACATGATCATGACTCTCAACATAATATTAGATTTCCTTTGGGGGTTTCATTGTATTTCATCATCGGTAAGGGTGAAACCACAATAGTGGTTTATAATTTGATGGAGGAAGGAAAACTAAGAAAA
>VDFB02378324.1:0-11800 GCA_007258455.2 Sequoia sempervirens
CCAAATCAAGAACAATCTAGAAATTAAAGACTAATCCAAAGTCATTCAATTCAACCCCAAACTACGACCAAAGATTACTTACCCGATTCCCAAACTACTGACTAGACCTTACTAAACTAGAAGTGTGTGTGTGTGTGTGTGTGTGTGAAAGCTCAGTTTAGGTCTTGTCAAAGGTTACCAGGCCAATCCCCTCTCCTAAGTGATACTTCCCCTCTGTTTCAGAGGCTTGAACTTGTTCCTGTATTCAACTTAGTAGAACACCAAGGTAGTTAGATGTTCACATTAAATCCATTTGTATCATTAAATATTTGTATTGAAAAAGCGTTAGAATATTCACATTGCAATCCATATTCTTTCATTGCATTTCATCAATACAAAACATTTTTTCCTTTGAAATTAATAACATCTTATTACATATTTCAATATTTTATTCTCTTACTAAACATATTAAAGTCACATTTTGCATTATCATTTTCAATCATGAAGGTAAAAGTAACTCGGTAACTAGAAAATGAGGTGTAACAATTGTCAACCTGTAAAAGATTCTTCAAATTTCCACAAACATTACATATATTTTTTATACACTGCACTTTGAATTCATTTGAATCTTCTATTTTTTCACATAGAAGAGACTTCACAAATTGTGTTATATTTCTAGGGATGACTATATTTGGATTAATTACGGCCATAGCTTTTTTATATGACTGTAGGTGTAGATGAAATTCAACATGGTTTTGATAACAAGAAGTTTCATGTACTTTATTTATATGTACAAAACTTGGTCGTAGTCTCTCAAACATCTTTTGACAAATCTTCACATCTAAAAATTCTTGTTTGAATGCTTTAAAAGTTCACTTTGTGTTGTATCTATAAAATGTTTTGGATGTGAAATTTTTGTACCATCTTCACCTTTTATTTGTATAGTGTCCCTTCTATTGGAAGAAACATGAGAGTGGCTAGTCCAATATTCAATCACGTATTCCTTTACATCTTCTGAGATTCTATCTTTTCAGGGAATCCTACAAATATTTACCCAATTATTCTCAATATTTCCATCCAATCTATTTCTCTTTGCAATATATATCATTGAACAATTCTCCTAAAAACATTGAGTAATTGGGAAATTGCTTGAACTTGTCTTCTATGTGATAATTTCTTACTAGAAATTATAATCATCAATGCTCTACGTGCAACACTTAAATCAACAGTTCAACTCTTGCTTTAAATAGAATTCAATGCTTTTTGTAGGTTTTCAACTATTTTTTGTTATAATGAACTTGATGACTTTTTCTTATTATCAACCCCTAACAACTCCAAAACAAGGGTTATTTCTTTCCTCCTAAATAACTTTGCAAATAACCGTGCTCTTTCAATTATAGAATTTTCTTGAAAAAATTCATCCCATATTCTTTTAGAGTGTAATTTTACTGTTCTTTCAGATAACATATCTTGAAATGAAATATTATTGAAAAGAGAATCCTCATCCATCTCCATCAGATTTTCCATACCATAGAAAAAATTTCTATCACCACCTTCAATTGTTCTGGTACCTATACTCCTTGGTCATCAACAATTTCCATGGGTTGTTCTTGAATAGATGTTCCTACATCCACATTTGTAGTATCTCTTCTTCGATCATACAATCTTGTTCTTGTCTTTTTATTCCCTATCATAAATTGCTCAAATTTGAATTCCCCTGCATACAAAAATAACACATACAAATACTTTAACCTCAAATTTTGATATACAGAGATCCACTTACATTCAAAAAATACTAATTTAATTAGTTACACATTTCAAATCATGGTGCCTGATAATACAACTCTACACCTGTCAAAATTAGTGTTTTTTTCTCTAAATTTTTGTAATTTAATAATTAAAAAAAAGCTTAAAAAAGCAAAAAAAAAAAAATTTAGTCAAAATTCATTTTAGATCATGGTATATGAGAATATAAATTTTCCCTTGTCTAAATAAGTGCTTTTTTTACTCCAAATTTTTGTAATTTAATAATTAAAAATGAACTTAAACAAAATTCAAAAAAATTAAAAATTAAAAATAAAACATGTTTTTGATCGAAAGTGTTCTAATTGGAATAGTTTTGATTGAATCCTTTTCGACTAGAGCCCTTTTGGTCGAAAGGGTTTTGGTCGGAAAGGGTTTGACCAAAGTTGTCCAAGTGGCATCCCACTTCGCAGCCAACTCACCATTTTTTGGAATTTTCTAAAACTTCCAATTTCACATAAATATTTCTTTAGTCAGAATTATTTGAAAAAAAGAAGAAAAATACGCTTTTATAGAGTTCACGATGTTGAATCCAAATATATATGTTTTTTATATTTTGATTAGTTTTAGTATATATATTTTAAAATAATGCAAGTAGGTTGTTCAAGTTCAAAAAGAGGCTGATTTGAAATTAAAAAAAATAGTAAAACATGATAAAAAAAAAAGGGAAAATATATGGTGCCCTAGAGGAGAGAATCCTCTTCAAAAGGGTGTAATTTGGTTTTTGAAAAAAAAAAAAATAGAGTTGACATCAAATGAAAACTTTCAAATTTTGGTAAGTTTGACTTTAAAACGTTATTATAAGAAAAATATAAATCAAAAATTCAATTTTTTTCCCCCATGCCTTAGATATTGAAGTCATCTATTTGGAAAAAGAAAAATTTAGGAGAAAATGAAGTATTTTTCTATTTGTTTCTTGACATCAATTGAATGTCATTTTTTCTTGAAATTTTCAGCGTTTAGAAATCTTTTCTTAAATTGATAAAAGAAATATCAAAACAATTTTTAAAAAATCTAAAAAATTACAAGAATAAACTTCAACAAGATTCCTAAATTTTATTATTTTAGATCATTTTGAAATTCAAAACATAAAGGCCACTTTTATGTGGTCAAAGTTGAGATTTTTTTTCATGTTGGCTAATTCCTTTATAAAGTGTGATAGAGGTTTGTACTTTTACCCATTAGAGTTTTGGTCTACATCCAATTCATCGATGATGATACCTTTGTAACTTCAAAGGAATTCAAGGACTTCATCATCAAAGTCAAATAAAATGAATTCAATGAAAAATTGAATAAGGCAAAAGAGGTAGTTGGTGCAGGGGCACCATTGGGAAAATGTTGCCAATCAAGGCTATTGATTAGTAGGCTTTAGGATTTTGAGTCTTATGCATTAAATAAGGTCACATGGACCATTTTTTATTGTAATGAGTCATGTTTGAGTCTTGTTAGGTGATTAGGAGGTCTAAGTTGATAATATTGCAAAATACTGAAAAGTTGTCATTTTGTGAAAAAGATGTAAAATTGCAAAATAGTTGTAAAAGGCAGATTATTGGGAATACCAATGGTTGAGTCATTCAAAAGTCAGTTTTAGGCATTGTGTCAGTTAGTTTAGGAGGGGAAAATCATATATTTTATGGAAAGCATCAATGTAAGGTTGATTTTGAAGATTCGAAGAAAAACAAATAAAGAGAACCTTGCTTTTTCTATAATTTTTTTGGTAAATCACTATTTGCAGACCCTGTACGGTCCTGTACAGTAGTTTTCTGTCCTAAAATATTGTCGAATTGTTCAAGGAATGTGTTAACTTTAAAATTCCTTTGGTTTGAAGATTTAATATTGATCTTGGTGTGAGTTTGAGGCAATTTTTTGTAACTGCCTATGAGTATGCTGTTGCAGGGTCTTGTTGATTTCAATATGAAAACTGCCCCATTCCACCCTCTGTGAAGATTGTATCTTGGTGGAATGGGTAGAATTGATTAAGTTTAGGTGTGTTCATGATTCTTGGGTGTAGGGGAGGTTGAATAAAGTGTTGGGCATGATGCCCTAGAAGAGAAAAGGAGTGCTTTCCTGTGAAATTGTGAGGTTAGAGCATGCTAAAGCATGAAAATGGTTGGGGCAGCATTATTTGTTGATTGAATGAGTATGTGTAGAGGTATTTGGAGGTGTTTTATGTGGTTGTATGGCTAGAGAAATCCTGTAAATTTGTTTTTCAATAAAACCTAGGAAAAGTGCTAAAAAGGAGGGTTTCTGGTCTAGGCACCTTGGAAAGGGTGTTATTGAAAAAAAGTTGTAAAATATTTGGTTTTGTAGGCTATGGATTGCTTTCCAAGTGGTTTTAGAGGTTGGAAAGAAGTTTTGAAACAAGTTTCTTTGTAAAAGAGACCTAATTTGAGGTCTAGGTCAGCGTAGGTGGCCTGAATTTGTGAAGTTGTTGTAAAGAAACTGGTTGAAGCTTTGTGATATGTTGTTGTGTGCCTGGATGGGTCTTTGTAAAAGTAATAGTTCTATTCTCAGAGGACCTTCTCTAAAAGATATACCTGATTGAGTCAAGAAGGACTACTATAAGGAACAGTGAAGGATTGATGTGATAGAGAGAATCTGAAGATTTGTGATTTGAAGAGTTGTTGATCATGTTTGAAATTGTGTTGTTTGGTGTGTAGACCTCTCCTGATTTTCATTAGTAGTGGATCCATCAAGGTATGAAGAGGTAACTCAACAAGTCATTCAAGAAATGGACTTTGATGCATCAAAGATCACTCCAAAATATTACCACTGATATTATTGATGACCTATTGGGCCATAGATTATCATGTGTCCTACACAAGATTGAGGGAGCTTGGAGTGCATTTGATGGGATTCACAAGGATTATCCTAAGCATAAGAAAATATAAACCAACTTCTAGGATGCATTGAGTGAGTGGATCCTCAATGCCACTTCAATTAAAGAAATGATAAAAAATGACATCTTTTGATGGGAGTGCCCCCAATAATTTGACACAAATTCATGAGAAAATTAAATCACTGGGGAAGTGTCTTCCTTTCAAACAAAGATTGATATGCAATTTAATTCCAAATTAAAGATGTTTGAAAGCATGGAGCAAGGGATTATACCTAAGATCATTGACAACTCAAGTGAAATCAAGTCTCTAGATGTATGGAAGGTAGAGTTCGTAGGTATAATCCCATCATTGTCATCATATATCTACAAGGATGGAAAGCTAGAGTTAGCTCTCCTGAACAACTCAATTGATGACCTATTCAAGTTGGAGACTAGTTTCGATAATTTTGCAAAAAAGACTAGAGCCATAATAGATGTAAGGTATAATGCACACAACAATAAAGTGTAGAAGCTCTTGAATTTAAACTGGCCTTCAGAAGAAGAGTATAGTTCATGGGTTGAAAAGTACATTGAATAGATATCTCCCATTCTCTTCTTGTCTTTTTCAAGAGGTGGGGTCTATTTTGTCCTATATGGCCTAGTCAACTTTCTCCTTAGATGTTTTTGAAATTGTAAAAGGTGATGGAAGAGTGAAAAATAGTATTTGTACTTCCACCTTTCTTCTTTCATCATTTTGGGATAAATAAGAATCTTCTTGAACAACATATGCAACTTTTTTTTCTTGTAATAGAATATTTTTCCCCACGGGGCAGTTGTAACTTGTTTTGTCTAATCCTTAAAGGACAAGATTGTCAAATAAAAATGTGACATTTGTCCATGGCCATAAGCTTGTTTGCTCCCTTATTTTTATATAAGGGAATTCAAGGCCATTTTGTCAGGATCTTGGAAATTTTTGTGAGTAGAGCATTTTGTATTTCATTCTATATATGTTTGGTTTAGGTTTTGATAGAAAAGGATGTTAATGTAACTATTAATTTTTTATAACAATACTAGATCATAACATCAAATACAATGAAAATTTTGTAGTCAATTTTCTCCTAAATGTACATTTCTTTAACATTTATGAATACAATTTGATCAAAGATTATTTTATGTTCATCTTTATAGGTTTTCTGCAACTGAATGTTTCTTTCATGGATTTTACTCAAAGAGTGAATTAATTTGCTTTGTGAATGTAACATAGAGGATCTGCTACTCTTGAGTCTTTAGGATAAGGAAGAGTCTGAAGGGAGTAGATGGACCTTTGTTACCTCAGGGACAAAATCTCAAGTGATGGGTGATGGTTTTAAGGAGCTTTTATACTATATTTTTGGGTTTTATGATTGTTTATCTAAAAACCTGACTTCAGGATACAAGTGAACATATCTCAGAGGTTTCGAGAGAGACAAATAAGCTCTTGACTAGAGGATGAAAGTGCAAACCAAGGATGATAATGCAACATGCTGGTGTCTTATATGGACCAAAGATAGTGTCAACCACCCAAAAACACTTAGGATCTGCTAACTACCCAAATGCTAAAATTTTATAGTTTTAATTGAACTGAACATAATGCAAAAAATGCAAGAAAGTACAATAAGAAGAATACTTAAATGATAAGTAAACTAACTATTAAGAAAAATGACGAGTAGTGGAAGAAAATGGATTAACTCATGGTAGGTCTAGCCTCCTATAAGCTCCTTATGGAAAAAATTGCACACACGAAAATATGAAAATTGTTGGGGCTTGTCTTGATCAAACCCTCGCTTTGGTGTCTCCACCTCAGCGGACAACCAAATAGACAACAATATAGAAATGTAGATAAAGAAGTGACAAGTCAAGATGTAGGATATTCACAACAATGATATGCTATGTGATAATAACGATAATGCAATGAAAGTAAAAGTTACCCTCCCCCCAATGAGCTTGGTGAAGCTGAGAGGAAGAGTAGTGCCTTTGAAGCTTGAGAGGGTTGTGCAAGAAAGTCGCGTAGAAAGCTTGAACCTGCAAGAAAATATGGTGTAGAGCTACAAGAAGAGAGCTAGATTGAAGATAATGTGAGAATGAAGTGTTAGAATGAGAGAGTGTGAGATAGAATTGCAATAATTGAGAAGAATGCGAATGAGATGGAAGAAAATATTCAAATTGTATGCCAAAGAGTCATTCTCAGGTGCACTTGTGACTACAGAGGCATTTCACTTTGTGGGTAGGTGATAGTATAATATGCCAATGACCATAGAAGCAGGAATCCTGTCACAACATTTGTGTGATGTGGAAGGGTCCAAGACAAAAATTCTCCCATCTACAAAAAATGAAAAGGTAGGGATGGAAATGAAGGCTAGGAAGGTAAGTTTTTGCATTATCGTCTTATTTATCCAAAGTGAAGGTTGATGTTACATGAAATTGCATAAGGGTGCAATTTTATGCCATAACAGTGAAAAATGTTGAATGTTTTAGGTATGTTCAAGGATTGCTAATTAGATTTGATTACAAAGTTCTAAAGAGATGATACTATAAGGCATTATCATTAAGCTTTAACATAGTTAGAATGAATATTGTTGTATAAGTTTTCAATTGCATTTCCCTCGACTCCATGGCTTAGGTCTAAGGCACCATTTCGAGAAAAGGTTTTGGTTATGTTTTTCATGATTATCAAATTCAAAAACTAAATTTCCCATTCAAGTAATATTTATTTTATAATATTATTCTCATGTTTTTTGGCCTAAAATGCATAAGAACCCAAAGAATCTATCCCTTTTGAAGTGTTCATTTGTAATTCTTGATCAACAAAGAGAATATTTTTGTTTGCAACAATATATGATATCAATTGTATGAAATCCTAGTTGATATTGAATATGATCACCCTCCTAGGTTTTGGAGACCCTGAAGTGCATAGGAGAAAATTGTTGAAATCTTTCTCTTGTTTGTTGTCCAACCACTAAAATAATTGAGCATAAGAATTGGCTATTCATTTAGGTTATCTTAGGAATCAGTTGGAGCTTATAGCACAAAAAAAAACCAACATTATCTTTATTATAATTTCTTGGGAGCAAGCAGGTTCTTGTCTCCATTCTTAATGAATTTCTAAATAGAAGATTGTGTACCATTAACCAAATCTTCCATTACCTTCATCTTAGCCTTAATGACTTTCATTTTCCTCCCCCTTGTAAGATTACACCTCATGTATCTTGTGTTGTATAAATTCTCCCCCTTTCTCTTTTATCCTTTCAAGTAGCCACACACCATTCCATATTGATTTCCATATCTTTAGAGGTATACTTAAATGATTCCTCATCACTATCCAAGGAGTTCTTGGCATTCACTTGCCTTTCCTCTTTGGCAGAGGAAATAATCCTATCCTTCCCTATTTCTATAATCTCCCCTACCTCACATATTTCCCTCCATGAGTTATATAATTGATCCCTAAAGGACGAGAATTATCCTATTTATCTCTCTCCATGATTTTGGAAAATCCCCTAATTTGGTTAATAAAGGACTCTATGTTGCCAATTCTTGCTACACTCCAACATTGACCTTAGTTTGTAAATTCCCATCCTCCCAACCCCTAAATTTGCTACATTATTTAGCAATATGACCAACCTTCCAACATTTAAAACATCTTATTGGAAGACACTCATAGTCAAATTCTTGTAGCCACACTTAGAGGATAGGATTCAATTTGATGGCATAGTTAATTGGTTTTCTCAAATCCACCTTTGCACGAATCCTTGCATACGTGGCCAATTGATCTGATTCAATGGTAGTAGAGCTTTGGATGAACTCCCCTAGTGCACCTCTAATTGGTCCAAACACTTCCTTCAACCACAACTCTTGAGGAAATTTGTACATGTAAATTCATAAAAAGTTCTTTTTAATTAATTCCTTGGGTCAAAAATAGGTGACCAAGCCTTAACATAGAGCCCCACATTCCCATAAATGAAGGACCTCCTTTGAGATTTTATTTCTCTTTGACTGGAAAACAATTAGAATAAACTCTAGTGCTAAAAAAATTGCCTAAGAGTTGGGAAAATTCAACCACTTTTGACTAATCCAAGATTTGATCCTTTTTGCCAATTGAATAAATCCCTATAAAATTGGCAATCGATGCTATCTTTTGCAACTTGTAAAATTTTAAATTCACCTTTTTGTTTTGAATATTGATGCAAGGGATGACATCATTTGATTCCACATTGACATTAAAGACCACTATTCTATAATTTTTGATTTGTAACTTGTGCCTCCCTTTCCTTGATTGATTCTTGATTTGACACATCAAACATCATATCTAGTTCTACAATATCCACAACATTTTTGCTCCCTTTCCTACCTTCCAAAAGACTTATGGTGAAGTAGGGGGGACTCCTCCCACTCACTCTTCCTATTTTTCCTTCCTTTTTTCCCTTTACATCATCTTTCTTGCAAGAAGTCCCTTTTGCTAGAATACTTTAATCCTTTTCATTCTTTTTATCAAATTTGTTAGAATTAGCCCCACCATGTTTGTTTCTTTATAATTGAAGTACCCAAAATTTTCAATGTAAGACCAACCTCAAAAACTAATTAGAAGGGTTAGTCTAAACACACAAATCTACAAATACCTCCATGAAATAAAATACCTATGCTAAAGAAATGCCACAAGTAACAAAACAACATCAAAAAGACATTTCAAAAGCATGATAATCACCTTTTCCATGTTGGATTGGTGTCACATGTGCTAGTGACCCTTTCCCAACCCTTGATCAAAGCTCAAAATGATAAAATGCAAATGGAGATGATGGAGTGAAATGGACAAGATCAAATCTCAAATGAAGAGAGTAACCTTGCATAAAATTGTGGATCTCTGAATGAGAATGAAGGCCCTATTTTATAGATTTTGTTGATGAAAGATTGGCCAAGATGGTGAATGTGGGACTAAAGATCCTCCAATGAGAAGATGACACTTGTCAAGTGGTGAGTGGTCAATGGTTGTGCAAGATTTGGGAAGAGTGTCCATGAGAGGGAGAATTTGAATTCAAATTTGCAATAAATTTTGAGAGGGGGACAAGAAAAAAGAGCAATAAATGCCATGTTTGACTTGTCATGTTGAGGGAAAATGAGGCTTTAATAAATCAATAAAATTGATTTATTGTGCAAGAGGAGATATCTAGATAATGCAAGTGGGATGGGATTAACATTTGATCAGGGTTAGATTAAATAGATGATGATTATGCTGATTTAATGCTGATTAGTTGAGTTGACCTTTAAGACTTTGATTTTTGATTTATTTGAATTCAGAAAATGATGGAATATGATTTAGGATTTTATTTAAATGAAGTCTTGATTTATTTAATTAAATGGATGATGCAAGATGAAGGTTGAATGATAATGTTTATTTGATAAATGACCTTAGGAAATGAGATTATTTAATGGATGAAAGTGATGAATGGGCATAATGCGACATCTAGTTCAGTTGATGAATGATCCTGATCAAATGCAGAAGGTTAATTTTTCATGTCTACATTTTTCCCCTCTTTGAAGCAATGTACTTGTTGCATTGTTTCAAAGAATAACTTGCTGCGATCGAAATTTAAAAATTTCATGATTTTTTGGATGCCCCAGTGGAAGATGGTGGTACATTTCCCCCTCGAGAGATCGAGCAGAAAGATTCGATTTGAGGGTCGATCTCGCGATAAAGAGGTTCAAAATGGATGGTTATGGATGATGATGCAAATAAGATGATTTCAAGATGCTTAGAATAACAAATCTGTATTATCCTAAACAACTTAAATGATGATATGATGTGAGATGGATGAGATTGATGATGCGATATGCTATGGATGATTTATGATATGCTTAGACTAATAGATCTATATTATGATGATGATTATGCAATGCATGTGAAATGATCGATATTTCCTATGATGTATGCTATGGATGATATGTGGTATGCTGACAGTTTTCTGGATGTAGGATGGATGCATGATGGATGCATTGGCGATGTTATGTTAGCACGGAAATGAGATGATGACAAGAGGATCCAACAAGTCCATGATTGGTTGAGACTTTATTAGAGATGATGATGATGGATGATGATGATAAATGATGATGATAGATGGATGATTTGCTTATCAAGGATTGGGATTTTCAAAGGGTCACTTACTTTATGTTTGATAACACGCCTAAGCACGATGCATCAAGGTATAAAGGACCAGGATGGCGTTGTACTTAGTGTGATGGTTTATTTCGACAAATAGATAGAGAGTATTCTTGTTCACGTCATCACGAAACCTAAACTAGGATGCACTTTAGAAGTCTCAAACATCTCGGACCAAAACGAGGAAGGTATAACCAATCAATGCAATAGTCAACAAAGCTATCTGAAACATCCTCCATACATATCTAACAAAGCAAGTATTCGCTAAGTTATTTTACAAGAACGTCCAACAAGCACAGCAGACAAAAGATAATGATCGTTGCCCCATTCCTATCTCTCTAAATCCTTCGTTCGGATATCATCGAGAGGTCCTTGGATGAGCGCAATAAGATAAGTCAAAAGAAAAAGACCAAGTACACAAACAAGTTAATGTTCTTCAATACCGCTAACCAAAAGGGAATGTGTTTTTAAGGATAAGAACCCGAAACTTATTGCCAAAAGATAATGCCCATTGTAGGAAGGATACATCCTAGGACATGTTAGTGGATGGCGTATGTCATTTCGTTTATCAAAATGTTATTTCGATAAATAATGCCCCTTGTAGGAAGGATTCATCCTACGACATGATGTTATCAGATGATTGATATGAGACTGTTTGGATGATGGACTATCGACACAAAGACTTGACCAACTTGTTTACGTATTGACTTAGACTTGAGACTTGACGCTTTTGAGTTTTGCTTTTAACCTGCTAGACTTGTTTCTAACTATTTCACCAAAGGTTGAGGATGATGATCAATTTATTATGAATGGTGTTTATTGATTATGGCGAGATGGCGGATGGATTTTTTCAAATATTTGGATGTTTTTGAATTTTTTTGAAATGTTTTGAGGCTGTTTTTAGTATTTTTTTGAGGTTTTGCAAATGTTTTGATTTTTGATTTTTCAAATGTTTTTGGGATTTTCTGAGATTTTGACCAAGGAACTAACCTAAAACCTATCCTAGGGGTCTC
>VDFB02378325.1:0-53269 GCA_007258455.2 Sequoia sempervirens
AATATTAAAATGCATGTTTCTAAGGCATCCAAGCCAGCTAAGAAAAGAAGGGAGGGTGTGTGTTGGACCTTTCCTCCAAATGGCTAGTCTAAGGCCAACTTTGATGGCACTGTGAAGGGTAATCCAAGGATGGCTGGAAGTGGAGGTGTGTTAAGGGACTCAAATGGTAACTTTATAGTGGTTGTGACTATTTCCCTAGGTCATCAAACCAACCATGTGGTGGAGGCTATAGGAGCTTTTCAAGTTTTAAATTTAGCTCATAATTTAAATATTAAATACTTATGGCTTGAAGGGGACTCTAAAAAAATCATTGACTGTCTCCTAGGTAGGACCCCCCCTCCTAGTCTATAAATAATTGGATTGATGAAGCAAAGTCTATTCTAGACAATTTCGATAAAGTTAAAGTTTCACATGTCTACAGGGAAGCTAACAGCGTTATAGATTACTTTGCAAATGAGGGGGTAAAGAGGCAAGGATTGAACACATGGCAGAACTTTAGGGATTTGGGAGCTAAAGTCAGTGCCTTGTTAGATTATGATGTTACACATGGGAAAGAGGAAAATGTATTTAATGATTAAAAGGAAAAGGGCTAAGTACATTGAAATCAAGAGATTTGATGGGGCCGTGTCATATTACTTAGCTGGGAAGAAAAAGCGGCATGCTTTGTGGGTTCATTGGAATGGATACATAAAATTGCAAAAGGTTTTCAATGCTAGTAGAGTTTGTAGTGAGTTGCAAACGAAAAATGGAGGGGACAGGAAAATATTCTAGCCAAATAGCTACGAGGTGCACATGAGGAATGATAAGGTCTGGAAACAAGTTGTGAGAGGTGGTTTGGTTCCATTGCTGGAAAAAACTCACAAGCCTGATACTATGGCTATGGACTATTTTGAGAAGAACTGGAACAATGGAGAAATAATCCTCTTTAGGAGAAAGGTGAAGCTAGATGAGAAAATTGTAGGAGAGGTGACTGGAATTTCCACTGAGGGTGTGAAGTTTTATTTCGATCGAAGGTTTTCTGATGAGGCAGTAATTAAATTCCCTAAGAAGGAAAAAGAAAAATTGAAACTGGTCAAAATTTCCAACATCTATTTTGAAATAGACACCATCAAGGCACTGTGGAGAAAGGTACTTCATGTCATAATGGAGTATATTACCCTGGATGGGAGATTCACCAGAGTCTATGGTCATCATTTTGCTATCCTTAATCACTTCCACGATAAGGTACAGATTTCTCTGCCTCATTATATGTTATGTTCATTGAGTAATAGCCTTGAGGACCACAAGAAAAATCCCAGGAGATACCCTATTCTTCATCTTGGTCTTATTAGGTTAATATATGAACACTATCAAATCATGTCGGCTTTATCCAAACTGGTTGCCTACACGGCATCTAAGGACTATGAAACGGACAATGGTGGTTCAGAGAATCAGCCTAACCAAGAGAGAATTGTTGAAGCCCACCCATCCCCTATGTTGTCTAGTAAGAATACCTAGCTTGCTAAAGCTAACCCTAAGATCTACCCTAACTACCCAGTTCCCTTAAAGAATCCCACTCTCAAGGGCTCCCATACCAATAAGTTGGTTTCCTACTCTACGAACTCTCTAGAGGAAAAAACTGAGAACCCTGAAGCTAGCAGACACTCTATGTCTACCCCTCCTTCCTCTTTTAGAGTTGATGGTACCAAATTTCCTAGCTCCCCCAATCCGGATGATGTTAACCTCATTTTAGATCGGGTTCAGTCTAGAGATATTCTTGCCTCTGCCAGAAGTGGTGTTGGTGACATTTTCAGGGTTTTGAAATGGGTCTGTCAAGAAATTAATGATCTTAATCACAAAAATAAGGTTCTTAATAGCAATTTGGAGGAAATGGAATTGAAGATGTCTACTCTTAGCAATGAAGAAGGAAAATGGAAAAAGAACAATACTAGAACGAGAGAAGATGACATTGAGGACAAGTATAAGACTCTGGAAGCTTAAATTGTTAAAATATAAAATAACATAAAAACTGTTATGGAGAAAAACCATAAAATGGCTAGGCACAATGCCATTATCATCAATACAATGTATGAAAAGTTGGAGAAGTCGCAACAGAGCTCACTGGTTGTTGATCTGGAAGAGGACAAGGATAAAAGCAAGAATGAGGACCAAGGTATATTGAAAAGGACCGGTGCCAATCTTAAGAGGAAAGTGCCTCCTACTACCTAGATGGTCCAGCTCTTAAAGAGGGGGGTTCAGGAAATGAACGAATTGGAAGCTGAGACTGCAGAAACATTAAAGTCCCAAGTTTAGTTGTTGTTGGTATTTTTTCTAGTCTTTTTGGGTCTTTTCTATGGCCCTTGTTGGCCTTTTTGGTGGTTGTGGCTTTGTCATTTTTTTGTTTTCTTTACAACCTTTCTGTTAATGGTAACTTTGATGATCTATTCTTTTGTATGTAAACTTTGTGGTTTCAGGTCCCTGTAAAGCCCATTTTTTCCTCTTTCAAAAATATTATTTTAGCCATGTCCTCACTACTCTGTTCTTTCTTTCTACAACTTGATGCAGGAGCATCTAGTGGTGTAAGGGCAATCTTGCATCACCCAAAAATAGATAAATTTCAAGTTTCTCAATTTTTAGATGTTTTTACATTTTTGGATACCCTTTTCGTCATAATAAAATTCCCAATTTACGGTTTTTATTTTCTATTTCTTGGTTGAAAGATATTGCAGTTTTAGTTTCCTAGATTTACACCTGAAAATCTTCCGAGTTAGATTTGAGGCACTTAGAGTTCCCAGAACAGCCCCGAAACTTGCCGAAATTGGCATAGCAGATTTCAAGCACGTTATTGACTTTGAGACCTTTCCAATGGTTCAAACGGTTTGTGAATCAGAGTCCTAGATCAAAAGTTATGGCCCTGGGAAGTTGGCGCACTTTCTAGAAGATACAATTGCAAATGCTCTTTTGAAATTTGAACTTCATGTTGTAATTTTTGGCGCCAAACTGCCTAAACTCAAATTTGAATGTTGTTTTGGCTCCAAACTAATGAGGAGCTCTATTTATGGGTGGGTTTCTAATTTTTGGGTAACTTTGGGACAAGTCGATATTGCAAAGGGTTATTCTCAGAGTCGTCAGAATTTGCATGTGTTGTAGAACTTGGGGATTTGAGATCCTCTGCATGTAAGAAGCTCCACTTTCTGAATAATAAAATTATTCTCTTGTTTGTGGGTTATTTTCTGTGTCTCGGGCTGTGCCCTCATCAAGTGGTATCAGAGCAGGTTTTCTTGAGTGTGTGGAAAAATCGCCGATCATGAGGCAGTTCACACCAAGACCGTGGTTGTGGGTCGAGGTCAAGAAAGATGCCTCCAAGAGTGATGCCTAGTAGGCATGGTGGTGCCAGAGGCAGTCAAGGCGGCATAAATGCTGGTGGAAGAGATGCACTGGCAGCCCTCCAGAGATAGATTGACGTGTTACAAGAGCAGTTGATAAGAGGGTTAAACCCGAGGGAGGAAAGTGAGGATGAAGGAGAGGAAGAAGGTTCAAATGTAGAAGATGAAGAAGAAGCAATTGATCAAGACCAAATGCGGCTAATAAGGGCCACTTTGAAGATCAAGAAAATACCCAGAGCAGAAGTCCCCAATTATTCCAGGAGTCTGAACCCGGAAGAGTTGATCGACTGGATCAACGAGCTAAAAGAATATTTTGAGTATGAGGAAATGGAGGACCCAGATTGGGTTAAGTTTGCAAAAATGAAGCTGAAGGGCCATGCTAGTATTTGGTGGAAAGAGGTCCAATTGGAAAGAAATTGAAGAGGAAAAGGAAAGATCACCAGATGGGATCGCATGGTAGAGAAACTGAAGAAGCAATTCATACCAATGGTCTACGAGTTAGATCTGTTGAAGAAATTGCAAAGGTTGAAGTAAGGAAGCAGATCTGTGAAAGAATATACTGAAGATTTTCACAAAATAATCATCAGAACGGGTCACATAGAGGCCAATAAGGAGAAGGTAGCCTGATATCTTAATAGGTTACGACTGAGCATTCAGGAGGAGTTAAGCCTAGTCAGAATGACCACCATTGAGGATGTGTATCAGTTTGCTCTGAAGGTGGAAGAGAAGATGAACAAAAGATTTGATGGCAAGCAAAAAAGATGAGGAGGTCAAAGCAGAAGGGGCAATGGAAGATCTTCAGGAAGCCAAAATGATGATGAAAAGAAAAGTGAAGATGTGGGTACTAGCCGAAGCCAAAGAAATGACAACTTCTACCGACCTCATGATCAAAACAGTGGTGATCAAAGAGGTAGAGGATGAGGGATATATGGACAAGGATCTGGAAGAGGTGGTTTTAGAGGAATGTGTTTCCAATGTGGTGAAGAAGGGCATCGAGCCTATGAATGTCCACAACACCAAGGAAGGGAAAAAAGGCCGTGGTCGTGGAAGGGTTACATGTAGATGAGGAGGCCCAACCGAACATCTCCGGGATGATGCGGAAAGGAGAAGCCCTAGTGATTAGAGAGCCCCGTGACTAAGGAAAAGGAACCGTAACAAAGGAAGAATCTGTTTCACACAAGGTGCAAGTGTGAAGGAAAATGTTTTGATGTCATTATTGATGGTGGGAGCACTGATAATATAGTGTCAGAGGAGATGGTCACAAAGTTGAAGCCGAAGAGGGAAAGGCACCCGCATCCGTATCGGATTGCCTGATTGTAGAAAGACTACAAAGTTTTGGTAAATGAGAAGTGCCTAGTAAAGTTCAAGATCGGGAGCTACCATGATGAGGTACTCTGTGATATCATCCCCATGGATGCATGTCACATGTTGTTGGGGAGGCCGTGGCAGTTCGATAGGAAAGCTATACATGATGGCCATGCAAATACTTATTCCTTGACAAAGGATGGGGTTCATCACAAGTTGAAACCCCTGAAGGAGACCGAAGAAAAGGTATGCAGTAGTGCTAGAATTTGTTATGTAGATGGAAGAAAATTTTTAGAAGGTATGAAGCATGAGCGTGTGTGTTATGCATTGATTCCTAGAGTGAGTAAGGAGTATAGTGAGAAGCCTGATGTTGGATGAGTTTCAGGATATTGTTTATAATATACCCGAGGGCTTACTCACTACTAAGGAAGATCACATCGATTGACTTGATTCCTTGGTGAGCCATACAAATAAGGTAGCCTGGCAGAATGACCTTTGGTGAAAATGAGGAGCTGAACAAACAAGTTCAAGAGTTGTTGAGAAAGGGTTTGATAATGTGGGAGGAGTTTGAGTCCATGTAGCACTGCAGTACTAGCACCAAAGAAGGATGGGGAGTGGAGGATGTGTACAGATTCTCAAGCCATAAACAAGATAACAATCAAGCACAGATTTCCCCTGCCAAGGATGGATGACCTGATGGACTATTTGAGTGGAGCTCAGTACTTCACAAAGATTGATCTGAAAAGTGGATATCACTAGATCCGGATTCGAGAGGGAGATGAATGGAAGACTACCTTCAAGACTAAAGAGGGCCTGTACGAGTGGTTAGTCATGCCTTTTGAGCTAACCAATGCACCAAGCACATTCATGCGGCTCATGAACGAGGTACTAAAAGAATTTTTGGGAAGTTTTGTTATTGTGTATTTAGATGATATTTTTATTTTTAGTAAGACATTGGATGAGCATCTAATGCATATTCAGAGAGCCTTTGAGAAGTTAAGAGAAGAGAAACTGCTGATTAATCTAAAGAAGTGCAGTTTTGTGAAGAGGGAGTTAGTGTACTTGGGGTTTGTTGTCTCAGCAGAAGGTCTCAAGATGGACCCAGAGAAGGTGAAGGCTATTCTGGAATGGCCTACCCCAAGAACTGCTACCGAGGTGAGATCTTTCCATGGTTTGGCTAGTTTCTATAGAAAGTTCATTAGAAACTTTAGTAGTATTTGTGGACCCCTGACTAAAACAATGAGAGGGGATAGAAAAGAATTCAAGTGGAGCACTGGAACGGCAAAAAGTTTTGAACTGTTGAAGGTATGCGACAGAGCGTTCTCGCTCTAGCCCTCCCGATTTCAACAAGGTGTTTCGCGTTGTGGATTGTGATGCCGCTATTAAAAGCATTGGGAGGAAGTGCTTGGTTTAAGAAGAAAAGCCCATTGCCTATTTCAAAGGAAAGTTAAAGTTACGCCAGAGAAAGTATTACGGTGTATGACTGTGAATTCTGGTGCAATAGTTCAAGCATTAAAGAAATGGAGACATTATTTGTTGTCAAGGAATTTGTTCTATATAATCGATCATCGTCTTGGCAAGCACTCTAAATAGTCAGTGGAAAATTAAATTAGAGGCATATGAAATGGGTAGAGTTTTGGCAAGAAGCTATACCTTTAAGCGAAACATAGGAGGAAGTCAAATAGGGTTGCGCATGCCTTACAGATAAGTGACACATTGGATGACAAAGATGCGATTGAAGTGGTTGGGTCTAATGAACTCCAAGACACCAGATGCATGATCCCGGATTTTACGCAGGCTTGAAAGCTTCTGGTAAGGAACCCGTTGACGGTGGATGGTACAAGGTGGTTAGATTCTCACAACCTATGATGGCATGTTATTACATGGAAGTCAATTGTGTATTCCAAGAAGTTCCACGAGGGAGAACCTGATAAAGGAGAAGCATAGTGGAGGATTGGCAGGACATTTTGATCGGGATAAGACCATTACCATTATCAGCGAGCATTATTATTGGCCTCAGTTATCACACGATGTGAAGAAGCCAGGCCAAAGCTGCGTGGTATGTCGATGGCTAAAGGAGGGAGCTGTAATACAGCTTTTCTTATATCAGCCCCACTGCACTGCAGAGGTCATGGAGGATATAAGCATGGACTTTGTTCTGGTTTGCCACAAATGAGGGAATGGATTCACTTTTGTGGTGGTTGATAGGTTTTCGAAGATGGCAATATCTTATCCATGTTAGAAGACCCATGATGCACCCACATTGCTGACTTTGTTCTTCAAAGAGGTGGTGAGGCTACGGTCTTCCAAAGAGTATTGTTTCAGATCGTGACACCAAATTTGTGGGGTACTTTGGAGGACCTTGTGGAAGAAGCTGAAGACAGAGTTGAAGTTCAATTCTGCACACCATCCACAAACATATGGGCAGACATAGGTTGTTAACAGGAGTCTAGGTAACCTAGTGGAGATGTTTGGTAGGAGATAAACCTGATGGACTTGATCTTACCCTAGGCGTAATTCTTTCTTACAACAATTCTCACAACAGTATTAATCGTAGATCACCATTCGCATTATGTGTATGGAGGTAGCCCTTTAACAACTCCTAATTGGAGGAAGATGACCAAGAGAAGAAAATAAGTGTTGAAGTCAAGATTTTGTAGAACACATCAAGGATATACATGAGATAGTAAAATAACATATTAACAAGATGAATATGCAGTATAAGGCTAAGGCAGATCAGAAGAGGAGGTATAAGGAGTTTCAGATTGGTGATGAAGGGATGGTCCACTTGAGGAAGGAAAGGTTTCCAGTGGGAACATATAACAAATTGAAGATGAAGAAGTTCGGTTCCTGTAAAATTTTGAAGAGGCATGATTCAAGGAATGCATATAAGGTAGAGTTGTCAGATGGATTCAACATTTCAGATTTGACAGAGTATCATGAAGGTGGCATAGAGGAAGTACCAACGCATGGAACAAAGGTGGGATTCCAGCACCTACTCAAAAAAGGAGGAGATTGAAGAAACTCGGATAGTCACGGGAAGGGAGTACTGTGAACAAAGCAAAGATGAAGAATATCCGTGAAATGGAAAGGAAGGCCTGCTGAAGATTCATCCTGGTTGCCTAAGGCAAGGTTGACCGTTTGGGTTTTCCTCCACCATCTGAGACGTGATAGGGTCACTTCTCAAATTACCCTGGGTGTCTGATGCAGGAGCATCCAGTGGTGTAAGGGCAATCTTGCATCACCCAAAAATAGTTAAATTTCAAGTTTCTCAGTTTTTAGATGTTTTTACATTTTTGGATACCCTTTTTGTCATAATGAAATTCCCAATTTACAGTTTTTATTTTCTATTCCTGGGTTGAAAGATATTGCAGTTTTAGTTTCCCTTATTTGCACCTAAAAATCTTCTAAGTTAGATTTGAGGCACTTAGAGTTCCCGGAACGGCCCTGAAACTTTCTAAAATCAGCGTAGCAGATTTTGAGCGCATTATTAACTTTGAGACCTTTCCAACAGTTCAAACGGTTCACGAATCGGAGTCTCGAATCAAAAGTTATGGCCCCAAGAAGTTGGTGCACTTTCTAAAAGATACAATTGCAAATGCTCTTTTGAAATTTGAACTTCATGTTGTAATTTTTGGCACCAAACCGCCTAAATTCAAATTTGAATGTTGTTTTTGCTCCAAACTAATGAGGAGCTCTATTTATGGGTGGATTTCTAATTTTTGGGTAACTTTTTGGGGACAAGCTCGCATATTGCGAAAGGGTTATCCTGTAGCTGTCTGTAACTTGCATGTGTTGTAGAACTTGGGGATTTGAGATCCTCTGCATGTAAGAAGCTCCATTTTCTGAATAATAAAATTATTCTCTTGTTTGTGGGTTATTTTTTGTGTCTCGGGTTGTGCCCTCATCACAACTCCATTTTGTTGTGGATTTCTTGGTGTGGAGTATTTTCTTCTAATTCCATGTGCCTCATAGTATTCAACAAATTCACTTGATTTGAATTCTCCTCCTCTATCTAAACTTAAGAATTTTATCCTTCTACTTATCTCCTTTTCAACCATTTTCCTAAATATTCTAAATCTTTCAAATGGTTCTGACTTGTCTTTTAGAAAGGTTACCTATGTCATTCTTGTGTAGTCATCTATTTGCAACATGAAGTATCTTTCTCCTTGTAGTCCTATTGTCCTTTTAGGTTCACATAAATCAGTATGGACCAACTATAAAGGCTTAGTTGTTAAGTATTCCTTAGTTGGAAAACTTGCCTTTGTTTGTTTTCCATGTTGGCATTATTTGCATATAATATTTTTAGGCTTGGTTATTTTAGGAATGTGTCTTACCGGACCCCTTAAGCTTACTTTCACCAAATTATCAAAATTTACATGCCCCAATCTTCTATGCCACAACCAAATTTCATTAGCTTTCCCTATCAGGCAACTTTGACCTTTTACTTCACAAAGATTGTAAAGATTACTATCAGTTCATAATCCTTGTGCAATTGTTTTCCCATTTCTTCTTATTTTGCATCCTTCTTAATCAAATTTGGCCTTGCATCTATTGTGACACATCTAACTAACACTTAATAGGCTATGCTTTAGTCCTCCAACATAAAAGACATCATTTCATTTCTTGAGTTCAATAAACTTTCCTTTGTCTCCAGTCATATACTTCGAGAAACCACTATCTATTACCCATAATTTTTTATTTTTAGCATGTAGTCTTGTTTGGGAAATCATAGTTTGAGTGGAACTCTGCTCTTTCTCCTTCCACACTTTCTTAGGTTTCTTTTCAGCTTTCTCCTCCTCTTTCTTGGGAACCTTCGTTTCCTTTTTCAATTTAGGAGGTATGATTTTATTCTTCTCAAACTAAACATTTGGTCTTATAAATTTTGTTCTACAATTTCTAGCTACATGACCAAAAATTTTGTAGTTGTAATAGATTATATTCATATATCCATCAAAGGAGAAAAATAATTTTTGCTTACAAATTTTTTACTCCTTTTAGGGACTACTCTACACTCTCTAGCCCTATGACCAAATTGATTACAAGAAATAGCATAGCAATAACCATAGAATTATGATGAATACCTGGTCATAGCATTTCCTTGAGTTGGATGAGGTAGTCTTATTTGTTCTGGCCTCCTTGGATCATGCACTCTTGTAAATCCATCAACATCCATTCCTATTATTTTCTTCTTCTTCTTTTGTTGATTAGGGACTAGCTAGTTGTCCTTGTCAGTAGCAAGCTTCTTTTCTTCCTTATTTTTCTCCAAATCCTTTCTCAAGGAAAATGCTTCTGCCTCAAGCTTTATGCATCTATCCATTTTAGATTCTAATTTGGATTCCATCACTTCTTCATTCTTTTGGCTTCCTCCACTTGAAGTTTCATACTTACTACCATCTTATTAGATTCCTCAATATCTTTAGTTAGTATTTTTCAATCTCATCTCTGAGATCATCTATCTCATCTATGGCACAGATGATTTCTCCTTCTAGGTTAACTTCTCCTTATTCTTCACCTTCTTCACCAATATTTCAACCTTTCCATCCTTCCATTTCTCAAACACTTTTTCCATGAAAAGGTATTCATTTTCTTTTACAATAAGGCACAATCTTTCTCATCATCTGAGCTATTACAATCATCTGTTACATCACTATCCTCCTAGATGTATAGACTTTTCTTTTTGTTCTGAGGACTTCTTCTCTTGGGATAATAGGATTTCTTCATTTAACCATCCACTTCTTGCTCAAAGTTTCCTTTCTTGTTGTATGGACATTTAGCATCAAAATGACCCACTTTTCCACATTCAAATCATTTAAAGGGAAACTTACCTTTGTACTTGCCAGATCCTCTTCTAAGTCTCTTGATGAAATTTTCCTCTTCTTCATCAGTCTCACCATTCCTAGATGTGGTAGTCTTAGCCTTGTCTTTCTTAGGAGATACATCCTTATCCTTTTTGGAAACCTTGAGAGTAGCTTCCTTCCTAGATGGTTTTGCATCTCTCATTCTCATTTCATATGCAATGAATATACCATGCAACTCATCAAGAGTGATTTTGTCTATTTCTCTTCCTTCCTATATTGTAGAGATCTTGGGATCATTTTTTTTTTCATTGACCTTATAACTTTTTGTACAATGACATTTTTTTTCACTTCTTCTCCATACCCTCTAATATAGTTTACTATATCTTAGAACTATTAGAAGTTAATCTTCAATCTTCTCCTCTTCAGTAATCTTCAAGCCGTCAAATCTAGCTCTTAGCACTTGAATATTTTCCAATTTTACCTTGTCATATCATTCATAGATGTTTTTCAATGTATCCCAAACATCATGTTCAATCTTAAAATGCATAATCTTTTCATGCATAGATCTAGACAAACTGCAGATAATGGCATGCCTTGCTCTTTCTTTATTCTCGTAGTCCTTTTTCCCTGTAGCATCAATAGGAGAAGTGGGAGGAGTGACAGAGTTGATCTTGAAAAATATCCAAACATCAAATCCTAGAGATCCAAAATATTCCTCCATTTCATTGCTCCAAAAAAGCATAATATTTTCCATTGAACCAAGGTACCTTGTTTGTGGAAGGACCTTCCTAATAGTTCATTGTGTTCACACTACCAGAATCTACCTAAGTTGATTAAGCTTCACTTAGGGAACCTAGGGCTCTGATACCAATTGTTGGAACACAACAATCTACTAAGAGGGGGGGTGAATCAATAGATCCTAAAATTTTAACCCTTAAACACTTTGTGCAGATTAAGACTTAACATGTAAATACATGAACATGCACACACACAAGCATCACATAACACAAGATGTACGTGAAAAACCCAAGATGGGAAAATAAATGTAGTGAGAAATGTTGCTAGGAGCTACTATCCTAATCTAGCCTCACAATCCACTATTCAGTTACAATGCTTTAAGGGCACCAACCCTAAGGAAACACCAATCCCTTGGTTTTAAGAGCACCCACTCCAAGGAAGCACCTATTCCCTAATCCGAGAACCTACCTAGATATCTGATGAAATCCACCAATGAGACTTACAAATCAAAGTATCACAATTTGATTACAATTCTATGTTGCAACCTATTTGCAACTTCACAATGTTCTACACCCCTCTTCTTCTGCTCTACCTTTATTATTCTCAATTAGTGCATTATGTGTCCACCTCAAGAAGCTCTTAATCCTTTCCTCAACATATGCACTATATATTTTGCTACTCTCTTCTCACATTCTTGTTCCACAATATTCCTCACTTAGTCAAGAATTGATATCATACTTTAATGTATCTCCTTCACTGACCAACTGAAATTTCCTCAAGATTCCCATCCACATAATCTTTGTTATGGTTTACCTAGTATCTTCTTCGTCACACAACCTCTGCATTAAGCCACACCCACATTAAATTTTGATACAGAGAATTTAATAAGAATCACAATCTACAAAACCCTAGGATCAACTATGCATTTAATTTATTCCTTTGTTAATCTAATCTGATCTTGATTTGTCTCGACATGGCAACATATTTCACTAACTTGCAAATCAAATCCTCATTCATATTGGTCATTGGTATAGTTGGACCAATAATATCTATCTTCTCTGTCAATTACTAGTCAAAAACCTCATTTACATGAGCTTAGCCATTGAGTATCTTCATCTTTGAATCTAGGTTATTGATTTGTTACTTCACACCATGATCCTCAATCTCTCTGTTCATCTGGGCACCTTTAAAACGTAATTGTCAGTTTGGTTTTATTTAAATAAAAACCATTGATCTTATTCATACACTTCTTGGCATAGATGGAGTTGACCAAGACATGTGTCCAAAGCCTGCTATCCTATGAGCTCTGACAATAGGCCCATTGATTCTTAGCAGGTTGGTGGGCTATCGTCATTTTTCATCCACATCATTACCACATAATTAACAAAAAATATGTGAATTAAGCAATCATCCTTTGCCATCTAGACATGTTGGCATCATACACTACTAGCTCCTATCAAATGGGTGATCCCTACTTACCACATATCATCCTTGTCAGCACCGTGCAACAAAAAACATTGATGTGACTTGATATATTGGTCAATCACACACCGCCACTTGTCCTCATTTGTCATCATTCTCCATTGTCACCTCACAATTTTTCTTGTCCCACCTTAAACTTCATTTGGTGCCTTCATTGTGTCAAAGGGACTTAAATAACTCCTTATGATATGTTGATGTCTCATCGATATAGCTAGTAGCCTTAAACATTGTTCGATCAATGTCATCCAATTTTCATCGTTCCCCACTATACTGCTAGTTGAAAACATGAGCTTGCAAAATCTTAGTAGGCTGGCTGGCTAATGCAGCCTATCAATCAATTGCATCATCTTCCACTAGCTCCATATGCCACCTTCATTGTGTTGAAGGGACTTTAAACACTATCTCTTTGAAAACCCATTGTCACTTCGATGTATCTATAAGGCATTCATTTCATCAAAGGGATTCTAAATTGACTCCTACTGATGTAGTGAAGTCTCCTAGATGTAGGGACAAATATTTGTCACTCAAGGGTGAGTGCAGGATCATGGGGGTCCAAAAAGTGGCAATATGACAAAAAGTGGCTAACGAATTTTTTTAATCCAAATTTGATGAAATGAAAAGGGTTTATTGAGAAAATTGTTATCTTTCCACCAATATAAGATATGTCTTATTTGGAGTTAAATAGATAATTATAATTGATTTGCTACATGTATTCTTACTAAAGTCCTGATTGATAGGCTGATTGAAAAACATCTATAATTCTTAAATGATTTCACATTTTTTTATTCTTAAATATGTGAAACATTATATGCTTCCCATACTTTAGGATAAATAAATAAATATTTTTTTTACCAAGTTATGATGGTCAAACAAACAAGCAATTTTTAATAATTTTTTAAAATTTCTAATTAAAAATTCATAACTAATTATTTACTTGCAAAAAAATCACAAAAAAAAGTGTGGCACATCCAGGCATATGTCCTCTACTTATATTGAAATGTTCAAAAACTAATATTATTTTTTTCTTGTACTTAGGTTGGTAAGACATACACCTTATTTTTTATTTTTTCTTGAAAATTTAGTACTATTTCATTGAAATTTTAAATTTTCACCAAATAGATTTACTTTTTTCCAAAAAAGGACTAGAATCTTAGAAACTATGGACAAAGATTTTGGCACCCAAGTTTCTCTTGCACTTCTAGGGTTTTTCACCTAAATTGAGAGAGATGGGCGAAAATGGGGAATGTCCCCACTCAAAAGTAATGTAAATATGAATGAAATATGCCTAATGCAATGTCTAAATGCAATAAACTGATACAAGATATTGATTATTAATGTAAAACCTAAGAAATGCAAGTTGTTTCAAAACACATTGTGATATGCAAAATGACCTAAGAATGCAAGTAAACAATAACAAAAATGAATGAAACTTAAGAGGTGCACCTAGAAAATGGAATATGATGCAGAGAGGCTCTGGAATCTTGTAGAATTTTTTGTTGAAGCCAACTGGGACACTTACACCAAGTTCGGTAACTTAGTTCTATTTCGAGGAGATTCTACCAAAACAGGTTTCAACCAAATGGGTATTTGGAAATGTAGAAATCACTTTTTAGGCCTAGCAGTGGGACTAATTCACCACTAATGGGGACTTAGTCCACTTTCAGCTTTCAAGAATTTTAGGACAAGAATTTGTAGCTCTTGATCTGCACTTCTCTTCTTGATAGGTGTCAGGTTCTAAATCTGTAGGATTCGGGTTGTAAGAGGTCTCCAATCTTTAATTAGGGATTTTTTGACTTGAATGACTTTGATGGAATGACAACACCTTTTAACACCTTTTTTTTTTGAAAAATCTGCATACAAGACCTACAAAATACACATGCAAAGAGGGGAAAAGGGGTTAAGGGTTAGTGGATAGGGGTTTGCTTTGGTCAAACCCCAATTTGGTAATCAAACCCTTGAAAATGAAATGAAATAGAAAGAGAATGATAAATGAACAACATGTAATGCTACAACTCACCAAACCCTTGATGTAGAAACATGAAGATATGCAAGTAGATGCTCCAATGAAGACTTGATAATGCATAGAATGCTTGAGAAAGATAAATGAATGTTTCCCAATGTATGAATGAATGTATTAGATGAATGGGGGTGAAAATGAGAGGAAAACCCTTTTATTTATACTTGATTTTACAAAATTTCCCAAAAATAACACATCATAGGTCGACCTTAAGGTTAAGAGAATAATATCCTGCTAGAAATTTAAAATAATTTTAATTTTTGTGCCCAATGGGACTAAGTTGCCCCAAGTGTTGACTTGGTCCCACCAAGGAAATTTTACTAGGTGTCAGGAATTAAAGTGTATTTAATGATGTTTAACAAGATTATTCTCCAAAACAAACTTAAGTAGGTCTAGAAAGTGCATTAAGGGGCCATTTAGACATAAGAAATGGTCAAATTATTGATGAAAAGCCTAGAAAAGCATGAAAGTTTGTTACAACTCTTTACAACACTTTAAAATAAGACGTAAGTGATAAAAAGTGGTTATTTAGGTGAATTATAATGGAAAGGTCCTAGAAAAGTGTGAAAGTGGGTTACAACACTTCATAACACTTTTACAAGAAATCATAGAATTTTTATTGATTCTCAAGGACCCAAGACCTAATGTCAATGTGTTGGCCACATTACAACATTAAATCATGGAAAAATCAAGCCAAAATCACCAAGAGGGCCTAAACATGAGAAAAAGTAAAAGGGTTATTTTTTCCATGTCCATAGTTAGCCCCCACTTTAGTGAGAGGATGAACCTGCTTCAAACTCACACTAAAGTAGCCCAACATGATATCAAGAGGGGTTTCAATGAACTAATGCTAGCAAGATGAGACAACAATAATCAAGAGGGATGATCAAGCCCCCAGGATGAAGATCCCATGGAAAACTAAACATGAGAACAAAGAAACACACATGAGAATCATGTAAATGAAGGAGAAAGGGAAAAAGAGAGTTGGATCAAGCTTCAATCATTTGTCCATCCCGTTGTGGATCAGATCTAGGTTGTTTGTCTGAAAAGAGAAATGCATACTCACTTTGAGGCAATGGAACTCATGGTTTTTCCAGGTGAGAAGCCCTAAAAGGTAAGAAACATCTACTCATAGTTGTTATGCACTCACACACATAGGTGGCTATGGGTAAATTCATGCCTTAGAATGGGCTTCCTGCTCAACCATACCAAAGTTATACCTCCTAATAACTTTGTTAATGTTCCACAAAATAAAATGAAATTTCAAGCTTTATGAGACAAGAAAAACTTTGTATGCTTGGAGCTCATGAAAAAATGTGATGGCACCATAGGCATGCAAGTTGTGTTATGCAAGGTGGCCATATAAAAAATACAAAATGTAACATGAAAAACAATGTTCAAAGGAGTCTTGCTTAGTTCATGTGAGGTCTATAAATTAGGGAACATTGTGTCTAATGTCTCCAAGAGAGGACCAATCAAAGAATAAAATATTTGCAACTTAGGGGATGCAGTGTGTCACATCAAGCCACCAAGAGGAATGTAATATGCTAAGATAGATCATGCTCATGAAGGACATTATACCCAATTTCATCCACAAAGTGACAAATGCATCATATGAAGTAAGAAGGTTGCACTAAGAATGAAGAAAAAGGAAAAAAATACAAAATGAATAATGCCTATGTATGCCACCACTTTAAATGATTTGCTACACACAGTACTGTGAGCAAGTACTTTAAAGTATCAAATGAAAAATGTAAAAAATAAAGAAGATATGAGAGCCAACTTGGAAAGCCCCTATGCCGAGTCATATGTTTCCGAGTAAGGCTACGTCATGTGAAGGAAAGGAAAAATAAAAAGAAAGTAATGGGTTTCCCCCAAAATGAAGACACCAAACACATGAGGGATCTATGGACTTTGGGTTAGTATGTTCTTTGCTACAATGTTGTGTAAAGATCTCAGAACTATCATCATCCCCCAAATACATAGAACTGGAAGAATGGCATAAAGAGAGAGAAAACAAAGGAAAATAAAGATTTGTTTGGGTCAACATCAAAGAGACATAGGATGTCTCGACACTTTGCATCATCCCCAAAAGGAGAACATAAGCAAAATGAAAAAGAAAAGGTGAATGAGAATGGAAAAGCTTTTGGGTCAACATGAGAGACATTTCAGCCTCAATGACTTGCATCATCCCCAAAAGGAAAACACAAGAAAAGGAAAAGAAAAAGAAAAGGGGCCTTTTAGGTCAACATGAAAGAGACATGAAATGTCTTAGTGCCTTGCATCATTCCCAAAAGGGAAACATAAGAAAAGAAAAGAAAGGAAAAAATGACATATAGAAGAATGAAGGTACAAATAGAGGAATGTCACAAAGAGGAGATCATCAAACAAAACATCATAGGGGAACACGTTATGCACAAACACACAAAAGAAAAAGAAAAAGACATGTAAAAGACTACTAAGGAAAAAGCAAGTCAACCATCAAGCAAGTCACCCCCCTCCCAGTCTCAATTGGTATAAGTGAAAAGTGAATAACATTGCTTGGGGACAATGACAAATGCATTACTAAGACAAGGCTAGAAACTTCTTTCCCCCACTAAGTGAAAGACAAGAATGAGTTTAGGTAGGTGATGGGGAGGGTCATGTAATAGTGAGAAGAGAATTTTCTACAACTATTACATGATAAGGTGTTCGATGGTGGTTTATGGGTTCATGCAATAGAAATTATCGCCATCAAAATGATACTTGCTCAGTATTTCTTTCAATTGGTGACATTCATCACTTCTATGTCCAAGAACACGATGATATGCACAATGTGGAACATTAGCATCTTTAGGATAGATCACCAACCTATTCATAGGTGGTAATAGTATGATTCTTTTGTTTAAAATTATTTGTAATTTTCTTTCACATTCAGCTGGTGGACGAAGAGGCAACTTGAGTTTTTGTAACTTGTAAGGCCTCTTGATTTTGCTAGATTCACCCTTTTCCCAAATAGGAGCACCCAAAGTGATCTTATCTTCCTTGTCATTGTTTGCAGGTAAAGATTATCCATGAGGAAGGAGAAGATTCAGATTAGGAGGGGAATCAAAGATCACTGTGCCATCATCATGAAGTCTCCAATATTCTCTAGGAGGCTTGTTGTCATGAGAGGGATCCTAATATCCTAACCTTGTTGTGTTATCATCTTTTGGATTTTTTCTAAGATTTGATGAATGTCATGTTTAGTTGTTGTGTCACATCCTTGTTTGCTTGAGATGGTAAAACATTTTCCATAAGTTTCTTCAAGGTTGATTGGAGTACTACTAACTTTGTTATCATAAGATGGTTGAGGATTTTCTTGTTTAGAAGAACTAGGTTCACCTGATCGAGGGAACTTAGGTCCTTCATTTATTTCAAGATGTAAGTAACCAAACATATCAGGAGGTGATACTATAGGAAGGTATTGTTTCATGGATGGATAAAAGGATGCATTGGCTTTGAGGTTGTCAAGGAATCTTTTTAGGAACTTATTCATGCTTTCATCATCTTCTCCAATGGATTCAACATCACGAGGGGGACATTCATGAGGATTTGAAGGAGCATGAGGAAGCTCAATGTCATTAGGATTAGTTCCAAAGGCACAACTTGACATGTCAACTAAGGATTTTAACGACATTCAAAAATTATTAAAGCACATAGCCATGATGAAAATGTATGAAAGGAAACTAAGTGCAAGAAAGGGAATAAAGTAGCAAATATGGAAACATGAACAAAAATACAATAACAGAAAATAGAAATGTAGACAATGACCTGGAAATGATAGAAATTATAATGCAAAATGTGCAAGTGGACTAAGTCGCCCAATGTGGCGAATTAGTCCAGGTTGTGATTTTTTAAGAATTTTCAAAAAAATTAAATGGAATTTTATGATTTTTAGATTTTCAAATGCAAGTATAATATGAAAATGTAGAATTTTTTGAATTTCTAATGAAATGCAAAGAAAAAAGGCAAGCTATATGAGCTTTTCACTAATGCAATGTTGTAAAACCCTAGGATGCAATTTAAACAATGCAAAACCTAATGCAATGTTGATGCAAGTTATGCCTAGGATGTAAATTCACTTGAAATTAGAAGTAAAATGTTCTAAAGTTGGGTTCACCAAAATGTGAACAAAGATTTTTGCACCCAAGTTTCTCTTGCACTTCTAGGGTTTTTCACCTAAAAGGAGAGAGATGGGCCAAAATGGGCAATGTCCCCACTCAAAAGTAATGTAAATATGAATGAAATATTCCTAAATGCACTGTCTAAATGCAATAAAATAATACAATATATTGATTATTAATGTATAACCTAAGATATACAAGTTGTTTCAAAACACATTGTGATATGCAAAATGACCCAAGAATGCAAGTATACAATAAAAAAAATGAATGAAACAGGAGAGGTGCACCTAGAAACTAGAATATGATGCAGAGAGGCTCTAGAATCCTACAAAATTTTCTATTGAAGCCAACTAGGACACTTACGCCAAGTTGGGCGATAGCCTTATTTCAAGGAGATTCTGTCAGAATAGGTTTCAACCAAATGGGTATTCAGAAATGAAAAAATCACTTTTCAAGCCTGGAAGTGGGACTAATTCACCACTGATGGTGACTTAGTCCACCTTCAGCTTTCAATAATTTTAGGATAGGAATCTGTAGCTCTCATTCTACACTTCTCTTCTTGACAAGTGTCCAGTTTTGAATCCATAGAAATCAGGTTGTAAGAGGTCTCCAAGCTTCAATTAGGACTTTGTTGACTTGAATGACTTTGATGGAATGACAACACCTTTCTCTTTGAAAAATCTGCAAACAAGACCTACAAAACACATGCAAGTAGGGGGAAAGGGGTTAAGGGTTAGTGAATAGGGGTTTTCCTTGGTCAAACCCCAATTTTGTAATCAAACCCTTGAAAATGAAATAAAATAGAAAGAGAATGATGAGTGAACAACATGCAATGCTACAACTCACCAAACCCTTGATGTAGAAATATGAAGATATGCAAGTAGATGTTCCAATGAAGACTTGATAATTCCTAGAATGCTTGATAAATATAAATGAATGAATGACAATGTATGAATGAATGTATTAGATGAATGAGGGTGAAAATGAGAGGAAAACCCTTTATTTATACTTGATTTTATAAAATTTCCCAAAAATAACACATCACAGGCTGACCTTAAGGTTAAGAGAATAATATCCCACTAGAAATTTAAAAGAATTTTTATTTTTGTGCCCAATGGGACTAAGTTTCCCCAAGTGGTGACTTGGTCCCACTAGGGAAACTTTACTATGTGTCAGGAATTAAAGTGTATTTAATGATGTTCAATAGGATTATTCTCTGAAACAAACTTAAGTAGGGCTGGAAAGGGTCAAATTATTGATGAAAAGCCTAGAAAAGCATGAAATTTTGTTACAACTCTTTACAACACTTTAAAATAAGACTTGGTAAGTGATAAAAAAGGGGTTATTTAGGTGAATTATAATGAAAAGTTCCTAGAAAAGTGTGAAAGTGGGTTACAACACTTTTACAAGGCATCATAGAATTTTTATTGATTCTCAAGGACCCAAGACCTAATGTAAATGTGTTGGCCACATTACAACATTAAATCAAGGAAAAACCAAGCCAAAATCACTAGGAGGGCCTAAACATGAGAAAAAGTAGAAGGGTTACTTTTTCCGTGTCCATAGAAACTACATTCAATTTGCTATAAATTTTGTTCTTACATATTTTTTAAATTATTTTAATAAATTATTGAAATTTTTATGTCAAGTTCCCTAACTTTTCTTTTCTAAATTTCATTGCCACTTAAGGGCCTAATTTGAACCCCAAACTTAGGAAATATTAAGATCGAAAAACTTTAGATCAGTCGATAAATGCTAGGAAAGGGGGTCGGTCAACCTACGTCCACAATGGCTTAAGTCACAACTTAAGCTACCTGCAACCTATGATAGGTAGTACATGACAAAATAGAATTTCTATTTAGAACGCCATGATTGCAACAACTAGGGTTTAACTGATAAACCCTAAATGTGGCTGAGAGCATACATAAACCATTTTTGAGCTCATCTTTCAATCTTTGGACCTATTATTTATGTTTTTGAGAATCTCTTAGAAAACCCGCAGGGTGATCCCACAATAATGGGTTACAATTTTTGGCCAAACTTGACATTAAAATCAGGATTTTTCACCAGACATTCACTTTCTTACACCTATAGCAGCTAAACCATTAAGGTTTTGAAGATGAATCAAACTAGTTATTTGTTAAATATTTTGTGTAGATTCTAATTATATTTTTTTAAAAAAATTAAAAAATAAATTGTGAATCATTTTATGTAATTTTTAATAACTTATTTTTTCTACTAATTAGCATTTTTAAAAAGTGATGTTCACTTCGGCGCACATAACTTTTTTTATAGATAGGATACAATTCTGATTTTTAAAATGAAATTTTTCACACCAATATCTAGGGGATGGATATTTTTTCATAATTTTTTGTTACATATATTTTTTTAATTAATTTTCCAAGTCAGCGTAATTATAATTTGGACAGAGGTGTACTTCGACATGCATAACTTTTTTTGTATTCATTTGAATTAACTTATTCTTTTTGTTGGAATAAGGACATCAATACCTAGGGCACATGTATTTTTTAGAAATTTTTTTCTCTATTTTTCTATTTTTTGTATGTGTGAAATAAAGAACTTGATGTTCATTGAAAATCCTACATTCACAAGAAATAAGAAATAAATATAATAATCAAATTAAACATATTTAAAATTATACTTTTTAGGAAGCTTATAATAAGGGCTACAGGATTACAAAGCATAAATTTTAAATGAATTCATTTGATCACTCAAAAGGTAAATCAAAAGTGGTTTTTTATCAGCATTTTGATAGGTGTAGAGGAGACTCGATTATAGGTATGGTTTAAATCTAACAAGGTTCTATCCAAGGGGGTTTGATCTAAGGGGGTTTGATCAATCCCTCTTTAATTAAAATAATTTAAATGGAACCTTTAAAGTCATAAATCATTGTATTTTCTAAAAATATGTGATTTCAGGCAAAAATCCGGATGTCCCAAAAAGTGTAACCCATTATTGTGGCAGCACCCCGCATCAAATATATCAATAGATTCTCATTCAAATGTCTAGAAGCCATTGTTGCAAAAATGTGACAACTATGCAAAATTTTTAAAATGGTTTCCTTTGCATTTAGAACTTCTCACACACTTCCAAAGCTAGATCCACATCTCTCATAATTGTCCTCTTTCATCATGCCAACAATCTTCCTTGCATGATATCCCCTTTTGACATCAATGACAACAATATGCCAACATGTATGTACCAGATCTACTCATGCATAGAATCCATAGATCCAAGAGGGGAAAATTTCCACTCTGAGTGTTTTCCCATAAAATAGTTTTAGTGTTGAAGACTACTCATTTAGAGATCCATTAGTTATTTTGTATTCTATTTGAAAGCTTTCAAAGAAGGCCAATCTAATCGAGATGACTAGTTTAGCCATGTGGTAATATAAGAATTATGAAAGGGTGCATGTATTAGTTCTTTCTAGGGGCCTATTTTCCCTACATGTGTTGGTCAAAATATATAACTTCTTGTGTTGATTGTAATGGAGGTTGATACCAATCTAGGTTATTTTACTTTTCTTCAAACACATCAACCCATGCTTGGCTTCATGACCCATGCAAGAATTTTCCAAACCCATCCCCTTCAAGAAATAACTTGTTGAATCTGATAGGCCCAAACCCCTTAGAGAAATGCATGTTCTTCAAATTTTCTATGATTAAATCATTTTAATTATTTAATTATCTAACATTTCCTCTAAAATTAAATAAATTATTTAATCTATTTAATTTTATTTTTCTATCTTTATATTCTTCTAAAACTAAATAAAATCAATATTTTATTTATTTCCTAAATATATATTCATCTTATGCACATGAATTAAATAGTTATTTTTATATAATTATATTTATATTCTTTTATCTCATAAATTTAGTGAATTTCCTAGAAAGCAACTTCAACTTACTCTCACTCAATCTCACTTCACTCGTCCATGCAACCACTTAAGTGAACATCTTAGCCTCTCATCTTGGACATATGTCACTTGCATGTTCATCATGATCTCTCATTAAATATCCTCCATTGATCTTTCCAAGCATCCTACACCATTGAACAAATATTTATGAAAGCTATAAAACACCCATCATTTATCCATTCAATCCCTTCATGACTCTTGATCTCTCCATGAATTTTAAGAAATCAAGCCATCTTTGTATCTATTTTGTAAATCAAAGTTATGCTAAGATAAGAACAATCCACATATAATTATTTACAATATTATCATCATGTATAATGGAGTAATTTTAGGCACATTTATGGAGGTAAAATCGGTCAATTTGATTTACTTTTTTGTTTGTGCACACTTTTCAATGATGTAGTCATTTGTTTCTTTATTATAGGAAAAATAGGTTTTGAAGGGATCTTGAAACCCTTAACAAAAAAGACTTCTTTTAAAGATAATCAAAATAAACAAAGTAGCCACCCATCAGCAGAAAACAAGTGAACAAATAGCCAAAAAATAGGATAAAATAAATAAGCAGTTACAGATTTTTCAGAATGTCAACAGCTTCCAAATCACTATCTATGATCTTCTCATGCATATCTCTAACCTCAACAACCTCCTTTGTAGGAACCCCCAAATTATTCTTAGTCTCATTGTGTGTACAGGTGTAGGGGCCCTTCTCACTATCACCCCCTTTCATATCTTTGGAGAGATCCACCAAACCAATAGCAACATCTTTTATCAAACCTAAAGAATCCCCTTTCTACAACCTAGCCTTTTCATTGAGAAATTATAAACCCTTAGGTTCATTATGGAGAGCTGACTTACTGACTTTAACCACCATTTCTAGGTTCTCATAGGCTCTTGCCATTTTATCGTCCAAGAGCAAGATTCTAAATTCAAAATCCCTTTTCAGTTTTAACATCTCATTTGTCGTATTCTTCAGAACATCAAACAATTGGTTCACCTAGTCTTGAACAGAAGACCCTTGGGGATTAGGAGTAACCCCAACATTGTTAAGCAAAGAATGAACCTTAACATTAGTAAGGTTCAATTCATTAAACATCCATTTGAAAATTCTAAAGAAAATTAAAGAGCCATCTTTTTTCATCCCTAACACATTCAGTAAATCCTCTCGGTTGCAATTGAAAGTATCCCTATCATCAACCAAATCCTTAGGAGCATCATAAGTATCTTGTACTTCCTACAACACATCTTTATCTTTATAACCACCATCAAGAACTTTAATTATATGTTTGTACCTCTCCACCTCAGCAACCTCAAGAATACCTGGCTCCTTATCCTTCTCAAGACCTTCATCACCAAATCGTTGGAGCCCATAATTAGGAGTCTCATTAGGCTCATCACTAGTAACATCCTCTTGAGGCCTACATTTCTTGTTACCTAAGTGCACCTTACCCTTTTACGTCTTTATACTTTTACCTTCATGTAGCCGCATCTTCCTCTTTCGGTCCAAAATAGAGGGCTCCACCTCCTCATCCACATCATCATCTTCCACCATCTTCTTCTTACCAGAGGTGAGACCATCACCCTTCACCTTCAAATTATTAATAGCAGGGGCCAGAAAATTGTCTAACTTAACCTTTTGAGATTTAGCAAAATCTTAGGAACCCATCATCCTCACTACCAATAATATACCCATCCGACTTAGAGTGCTAATGAGAAATTTTGACCTTCTTTTTAAGCTTCAGATCAAAATTCTCAGGAGGTTGTGAGAGGACTTCCATAGAGGCATCCAACCCATCTTTAGACTCCTTAGACGCATAACTCATATCTGACCCAATCTAATACCCAAATTTAGACTACTTAGGGTGACTTTTAGTGATTTTCTTGGGTTCATATAGAATGGAAAAGGACTTGGAATAATCCATAATGAGTAAAATTAAGCCCTCATAAAGAATAGGGTTCTTAGGATTTCTCTTGAAGTATTTTATACAATTTGCTAAAGAAGCTAAAAAATAATAGGGGAAAGAAACACTCTTCTTATGTCTAAAATGATTTGACAACACAAAATGATAACCAACAAGAACAAAAAAGTGGTTGTCTACAGTAATGTACCTCATACTTTCAACCACCAAATCAGCCCAAATGGGCTTACTAGAGCTACGAGAAAAGCCTCCACATTTCACCTTCTATAGTTGCTCCCTTTCGTTCCTCTTAAAAAAGGATGCTATGGCAGCATTAGAATCCCTTTTGTCCCTGTATACCTTCCTACCCTCAATAACCATACCAATAATGCTTCAAATCATTTCTTCAATAATATTGAATTCCAAGTCGAGCATCCTAAGGAGTCTATTTTTCCAATCGTTGATGAAGGCTTGTGAAACCACCGAGTCAAACCCATGAATTCTTTCAATGTAAGGAGTGGTACCCACCTCCTCCAACAGATCCCATATCTTCTTGTTGCTTTTGGTAGTGTCATAGGAAATTGGATCAATTCAATTCCTCTTTTCTCCCATGACGATCACAGAGTAGGGCCACAAAAACTTCAAGTATTTGCAAATGATACAAAAGAGAAGAATCCTTGAGAAGGAATAGGCATTGCACCCACCTACAATCTATGTGGAAGTTACTAATTGTTATGCCTTGCATAACCACCCCATTTTGATTTGGAATAAAATGGGTCCCCCCCCTTTTTCTTTTGGTTTCTTTAACTCTATTATTTGCTTTGCTTTTGGGAGTTCTTCTGTTTCTCCATGTTTTATCTTTTGTTTTGTCTATTATGATTTTAGTCCTGTCTCAGCTTGAGTTGATTTTCTTCTTGCTAAGAATTCAATGAAATAATTATAAGCAGTAGTATATCTTATGATAATATATCTTATGTGCTTCTAAGGACTAATGGGGACTCTATTTTGTAGGATAAAATCACACACATGATGATAGTTGTCAAATGGGCTCAGTTGGAATGCATTCCTCAATCCAGTTGGTCATAATTTTCCTTGAAGAAGAAGGTCAGAAAGACCTTGCAGATATCTTGTCGACTACTAGTGCATTATGTCGATATACGTCTGTGTTGCCTATCAGCAAGACCCCAGAGATGTCACAGGGAGTGGAATTCATTTGTAGGCATCTATCGGCAAGACATCATTCATCATCCCAGCGACTAAGAGTTTCCCATCCGTAGGAGTTTTCTCCTTCACGGTAAGGTCTTGGAAAATTCTTCAAGTCTTGCCGACTACTATAAACTGGGCTAACACTTCGACAAGAGTTGTATCTTTGGTGTGTGATCTTTCCGAAAGCTTCATGTCTCACCGACCACCGATAAAGATATACCTTTCAGTGAGAAACTTTTGTAGCGGAAAGATGTCTCGGCGAATGCATTTGGTCTCGCTGATGGAGTACAAAGGTAGTTCGTATCAGCAGAACTTCTCTAGTGTCACAGCGATCAAAAATCATATGCGGGTACCTATCGACAGGATATTTTCATTGTTTCAGTAATAGAGGGGTTCCTATCGATGAGAGAAGCCATCATTGGAATGAGGTCATGGTGAGCTTTTCATGTCTCACCAATCGCTTCATCAATAAACACTTCGGCCAAACAAATAGTATTCGGCATGTGGTCTTGGTGAAGTCTTTTCGTCTTACTGACTGACAGTAAAAATTCAACATCAGTGAGAAATCTTTCATCAATATAGGGTCTTAGCAAACCCGCAATGTCTTACTGACTGCCAACAAAGTAAACACTTTGGCAAGACTCGACTGCATCAGGGTAATGTCTCACCGAGCGGCTCCAGTCACACCGACATAGCTCGAGGGATTCTATCGGTGGTCTTCAATGAGAGAATCAATATGTCTCGGTGACCAAAAGAAGGTCTCCTGAAATGAAAAGGTTGGCAGAAATTTGTGGTTTCGCCATAGTGTCTAGCCGAAAGGAGGAGGTCACGCCGAAGAAGGTTATCGTTGGGGAGAATGGATTATGTTCGGTAAGATGTCTTACCGATGTGGGAAAGTCTTGCCGATCAAACAAGCCCTCCTCGAACTCAACTAAACTCTTGGCGAAATGGGGAGACTTCGGTGGAAGGTCTCAGAAAAACAATAAGCTCTTGGCGACACGACATACTATCGGCATAAACTTTTGCCGATTCAATAGGGTCTGGCTGAAATGAAACAAAATCACCGGAGTATCTAGGGCTTGGTGTAATCTCTCACCGACTCGTGATGGTCACACCGAGGCAAAAGGGCCTAAGCCCGAAGGGGATAGGAGGAAATTGGAGAGACTCCAAACAAATGAAGGGGCTTTGCTATGAGGTCACAGTGACAAGCGATAGTCTCGCTGACACAAAGAAGCTTGCTAAAAGATTTGCATCCTCGCTAGGAAGTCTCAGCGACTATGAAGGGTCACACCGATAGGATGTTCCCTCGAGGAGAGGAAAGATGTGTGCTAGGAGGTCTGGCCAACATTGAGGGGTCTTGTCGATAACAAAGGAGGGGCTCGGTAAGAGAAGAGGAGTTTGGGGTAAAGTCTCCCCGACCTGGATGTACTCGCCGGGAGAAAAAGGACTTCGCCATGTGGTCTTGCCGAAAGAATGCTCTCTTGCCGATATGTTTTGCGAGCTTGATATGACTTCTATAGCTCACCGAAATGTCTCACTAATTGACCTGTGCCATGCCGATAACTGCTGAAGGATGAAATTGCATCGGGGAGACACCGATGGTGTCTTACCGACATGTGATGTCATTCGGACCACCTTTGACTGCCTGAGAAGCTCGCGTGGCGTATGCTCGACCAATCAGAGGAAACCAAAAGAGTGACTCATTGGCCCCTTTGACTAATTGACTATTCCCATGAAGGAAATCTGCAGGATGCAAACGACATGAATTCATTCTAAAACCATGAGCTGATAGATCAGCTTGGGTGATGATGTTCAGACCTAAAGGGAGGCCCAATGATGCTTCTTGAGGGTGTTCAATGTATAGAAAGGTCCAGGACATGAAGGAGGCCGAAGGAAAAAGCAACCATGACTCGCAGGGATAGCTATAGTGACCACTGGCGAGAGGCAGATCATTATTAATGGCAAAAATGCTTTTAGAGCATTCAAGGCGGCCCCGATGGAGTTCAAAGGTGGACACAAAAGGCCAAAGTAAGTGCGGTAGCTACAAAAGATCTAAAAGGGATGCCCATAAAAATCTCTCATCAGCATGGACAGTAGGGATTCACATTGAATATGGCTTTGACTCTCTTCAAAAAGATCTGAGAGTCGACTCTCCTAGAAGCAAATATTTTGTAAACCCTAAAATAGTAGCCAGTGCATTCCTTTTTGTACATTCTATATATATATGGCATTATGGCCTCTTGAAGGGGGTTAGACAGTTAGGATTAGAACTAAAAAAAAGGAAGGGTTAGAAGTTAAGAGCAGCAATAGAGTAGGAATTTTTTGAAGCAGAAGGAGAGGATTTGTATCTTGATTCTTAGTAATGAGAGTTTTTTTTATCTTCTTGTCTAGTAGTTAGATTTAGTATTGGCTGTAATGTATTTCCCAAGTTCTCTTAGTGTAGTTTGGAAATGATCTAGAGTCACAGATTCTTTCTACACTGGTGATTGTGCTAGCTTTGTAAACATTGCTTATCTATTTTACTAACAGTAGAAGCAATCAGAGGTTAATCTACTTCGTATTGTGTTCCTAAATGATATTTTTCTTAAGTTGATCATTTGATTTGTGAAGTCTTCAAGGAGTGAAATGTTATTTTGTGTTTTATTTAAAATGGTAACTAGAACTATGTTGTAGAAATTAGCACTGAGAATGAATGCAACTGTGTGTTAATCACAAGTTAATCTTGTTCTTTAGTTTTAGTTTACAATTTCTTGAAGCTAACAAGTCTGGTTAAGGTTGGATGAATTATTGTTCTTTTATATTCCAAAACTCTGATCTATCTTTTGTTGTTTCTTTAAAAACCCCAGTTAGATTAGGTTTTATTTTATGTTTGATCTTAGAATGATCCAGAAGCTCCACACCAGCAGGCCCCTTGAATATTACTGTCATATTGACCAATTGAGCAACATCAGCATAGTTAAGAACCAACTACAGAGACCTTGGGAGCTGAGATATCCATGTGAACATCTTTCTCTTTAAGGAGAAATAGAATAATAATATTATGTTTACAAGTTGTTGTGCCATTTGGACCAACAATAGATCTAGTGCTAGAAGGAGGGCATAAAGGGGAAAACTAGATAAAGCTAGGTTTTTCTCCCCAGAAAGGTCCCATAGAGTTCTTCAATCAGCTGAAAATCTGCCACCCTTGATAGAACTCAAGACCCCAATAAGACACAAGAATCACAAGGTTGGGGCAACCATCATACCACCCTTATCAGCTCCACTCACCCCACCAATATTTTCACAAATACCCTAGTGGATACCTATTAATCCATCACCCAACCTATCTCAATTGTCATCATAGCTGGTTTGACCCATTCAATAGCTGGCTCAACCACCACCACCACCACCAATGGCATTCTTTTAGAATAATCCCTCTCCATTGGGGACTATTCCGGGAGGTTTTCATGATCTACCTAAGAATCCTGAGAAATTCTGCCCCAAATACATTCATGGTGAATCAAGGAGTGTTGAAGAGCACATACAAGCTTTCAAGGATGCTTGTACCAGAGCTCATATAGCTCACCATGATGTGGTTTGTAGGTTGTTCCCTTACTCCTTAGGGGACATGGCATACAATTGGTACCTTAATCTCCCTCAAGCTTCCATTCTAACCTGGACACACTTGGAAAATGCTTTCATAAATCAATTCAAGGTGTATGTGGATCCAACTCTTTTATACCATCAGTTTGCTACCATTAGGAAAGAGCCATGTGAATCCCTGCCCTTGTTCAATACTAGGTTTCAACGAATGTATAGGAGGCTATAGGACCCTTACCTGGTTACTGAGGATAGTTCCATCCAAGCATATTTTAGGGTTATAGACCCTTTACTTGGCTTGTTCCTGCAAAGGACTTATCAACTAGCTGATATTGATTCTCTATCCAAATTTTATCATTTAGCTATCAAGCTGCAACAACAAATTAGTTGTCAACAAGGGAGTCTGGGAGGAGGTTTCCCTTCAATAGGATATCAGATGCATAGCCCAACCCCTCTATTCAATACTATCCCGGGAATGTCTCCTTCGCATTATGGACCTATGTCTGAATTGCAAACCCAACCACCTGTTCCATTTTTTGCTACTAGAACTCCTGATCTCTTTCAACAATCACAAGTTCCTCAAAGTTCCCATGGTCATCATAACCAAATTGGAACACCAAATCATGGTGGTCAGCCACCTGTTGCCAAGAGTATGGAAAGTGAAAAGACAACTCAGCTTACAAATGAGGTAGAAACCTTGAAGAAAACACTGTCCCAAGTCACAAATGACATGGCTCAGCTTCGATTGAACCCCTCCCAAAACAATCAAGGTAGCTATTAGAATCAGAACAATTACAACCAAAGGGGTTATCAGGGCCAAAAATCCTCTAATCAAGGGTATCAAAACCAAAATAGAGGGTATAACCAAAGGCCAAATAACAACAGACAATGGAATACAGGGCCCAATAATGGTGGAGTTTCTCATAACTATCAAGAAAATGAGGAGAGATCACATACTGCAAATGTGGCTGACCTCAATCTTATGACTAATTGGTGTAGGCTGCATGATACTGCAATCCATTCTGAGGTAAACTACCCTGAAGTGGAGAAGATGGTCAAGATGGCATAGGCAGATGCCCAAAATTTCCAAGGGAATTCCAACAAAGGAGGTGACTCAGTAGAAACAACAATGACTTATGACATCTTTGAAGAGGAACCTTCATTCCCAAGGCAAGAAGAGAATGAACCAGAGGAGGATTCATATGATGCCCAGGCTTTTCAGACAAAGGGAGGACACTTCTTGAGAAATCAGAGTAAGGGTCCATTCACTACATCAACAAAACTAATCACATGGTGCCTCCAAATCAAAGTGTTGATAATAATCCTCCTCCGCCAAAAGGTCTGCTTGATTTCCATAACAGAGGTAACTCACTTGGTTTTTCCAAAAATAACTCAAGTTATAACACATAATTTGATATTGTTTTTGAGATGTAGAAATAGAAAACTTCGTTGTCATACCTTGACATCTTAAAGTGGTGCCCTACTCAAAGGGAGATAGTGTTGAAAGCTTTAGAACAAGCTGATAAATCAAAAGGGAAAAACAAGGTGGCACCTACTGTAGACATGAATGCAACCTTGTACAGAAGCAAGGTAGGTACCCCGCCATTTCTCTTAAGTTTAAGGATCTGTGGAAAGAATCTACATAATTGTCTATTAGATTCAGGAGCTTCATGAAATGTCATGCCATTCTCTATATGCAAGAAGTGTTGAACCCTATCCAAACAAATAAGAAGGTTATTCAACTTGACAAAATAGAAGTCAATGTAGTGGGGGAATTGAGAAACATACATGTGCAAGTAGGATCTGAGCCTAAGATCCTAACCAACATAGACATTCAAGTAGCAGACATCCCTGAGACCTATGGTATGCTGTTGAGCAGAGATTTAATGAAAGGTATAGGAGGATATCTCTCCCTTGACTTTTCACACATGTGGCTACCATGGAGGGGAGTGCTTATGCAGATTAGAATTGAAAGTGAGCCTCACCTCAAGCATATCATCACTGAGTATGATTGTCCCAATGAGGTAGCTTACTTTGAGACTGAGATGGGGGTTTATAGAAGAGAAGAAATTATTACCTTCTCGGTTCTCAATTCTAAAGACATGTCAATACATAAACTCCCTGACCCCACGATTAATGAGAATCAATAGGCCTTGATTAAGAGGCTGCAACAAGATCAACTAGTCTTAGGGGAAGATACTGATCTGCAGATTCTTCTCCCTAATTGGTGTAGGGTGCATTACCAAAATCATTCTAAATTGACTTTCCAACCCTGCATCAGCATCTTAAATCATGTTTCCCAAGGTAGAGAAGCTAGCTCAAGTCACCCTAAGGCCGCTGGTGATCACTTCTCATTTGAGGCCAAGGAAGCAATAATGTTAACCAGGGATAGGATACCTTCAAAGGACTCTCTTTCTCAAATTGAACCTACCCCAGACACATGTCCAAATCAGCATATTGATGAGGAGCAACCCCAAGGTTTGTTTGACACCCCTGCACTCACGAGTATACCAAAACCCAAGGGGTTAACTAAAAACACTAGTGACTATTAGAAGGATAGCCACAGGTTAGATGATATAACTAAGCAAGAATTGGAGAGTGTATCTAAATAACTTATAGGGCATACTCTCCCTATATCTCATGCAAAAGATCAAGCAGCTATGACAAATTCAAAAGGACAAACCCTAGCTTATGATTAGCTATGGACCCTCACCTTTGATGGATCTAAATCCAAGACAGGTTGTGATGTTGGAATTGTACTAACCAACCCGAAAGGGAAAAATTTCTTTGCTTCTTATAGGTTGCAATTTGGATACACTAATAACGTAGCAGAATATGAAGCTCTAGCTCAGGGACTGATGTTCACACATAAGAAGGTCACTGCCTTAGTGGTCAAAGAGGATTTTGAAGTAGTTATCAAACAGGTGCTAAGCCAATACACATGGCACAATAGAAGGCTGGTAGCATATAGAAATTAGGTGTGGAACCTTATTGAGGACTTCAATACTTTTGGGATTAGTTTGATCCCTAGAGAAGAAAATCAGATAGCTGATTCACTAGTCGTTGCTGCAAGCACCCTGGAACCTATGCAAGGCTCCAAGATCAAGAAATTCTCAGTGGAGTTAATGTCCACCCCTACAGTCCCTGATAACGTCAAGAACTTTCAAGTCTTTGATGATGATCGACACATTCTTGCTTTTCTAGCAAGCTCAAATGTTTTCAAAGGATAGATCATTGATGAGTCCAATAGGGATCAAGGAGACTAGAACCCTAAAGACTGTGATACAGAAGGGGTCCTCAATTTAAAGAATAATAACATTCCCAAGGGAATGGCTGCTTTAGAAAGAATTTTTGATTCAGACCCAAGGGCTCAAGAGAAGATATCAGCTAAAGATAAAGGAGGTGAATACGAAATTGTTAACTTAGCTGATTCTAATCCTGAAAGGAATGTCTACATAGGGAAAGCCTGCCGTAAAGCAATTAGAGAAGACATATTGAGGACACTTAAAAAGGATATTGCTGTGATAGCTTGGGGATATGAAGACTTAAAGACATTTGATGCTTCTGTTATGACTCACACTATCCCCTTGAAGCCCAAAGTTAAACCCTTCCAACAGAAGCAACGCCATGTCAATGCCCTCATTGAACCATTGATCTTCAAAGAAGTCCATAAATTGCTCTCAGCAAGGATAATCTTCCCTGTACGCCATTCAACATGGGTGGCCAACTTAGTCCCAGTCCATAAGAAAAATGGGGAGATTAGGCTATGTGTCGACTTCAGGAACCTGAATAGAGCCTCAGAAAAGGATAATTACCCACTTCCTTCTCTAGATGAAGTATTGCAGATAGCCAATGGATCTCAGATGGTATCCTTCCTGGACAATTACTCTGGATACAATTAGGTAATGGTTAACTATGAGGATAGGATGAAGACAAACTTCACTATGAAATGGGGAACTTTTGCATATAGAAGGATGCCATTCGATCTGATAAACGCAGGGGAAACTTTCTAGTGCCCTATGGACATAGCGTTCAAGGATCTACTTGGTAATGCATCATTGTTTACATAGAGAACCTAACAGTGTTCTCCAAAGATCGACTGAACCATGTTGCAGACTTGGCCAAGGTTCTTGAGAGATGCATCCGATATGGCGTCTCCCTGAATCCCAAAAAGTGCGTGTTCAGAGTTTCTGAGGGGAATCTTTTAGGACATGTAATTTCTGAAAGAGAAATATCAATCGACCTAGATCAAGTTGAGTCCATTCTGAAGATCACCAGACCAGGGAGCAAGAAAGAGATGACATCCTTCTTCGGGAAAATCAATTTTGTGAGAAGGTTTATCACGGGCTTTGCATAAATTGTAAAGCCTTTGAATGAAATGATGAAAAGGGACGCCAAGGTAGAGTAGACTGATGAAGCGAAAGCTACGTTTACACAGGTTAAGCAATCCATTTCAGAGGTGGCCATTCTCACCAGCCCCGACTATCTCAGACCATTTTATATCTATTCCTTTGCTTCTGAACATTCCTGCGCAGCGGTATTAACTCAACGAAGGGAAGAGGTAAAGGAGAGACCAATTGCTTTCATGAGCTCTCCATTTAAAAATGCAGAAATCAAATACCCACCTCTTGAGAAGCAAGATTTTGTGCTGGTTCGAGCTATCAAGAAGTTTTGACATTACATCCTCTAAAGCCAAATCATCGCTGTAGTTCTTGACGCTGTTGTGAAGTCCTTACTCATACAGAGCGAGTTGGGAGAAAGGAGAGGAAAATGGATGGCCATCCTGCAAGAGTTCGATCTAGAAATACGCCCTATGAAACTCGTCAGGACTACAAGTTTGTCTCAGTCCATGGCGAACACTGGCAACAACATCATCTGTCAACAATACACGACCCAGTCTTTCTCTAACGACCCTTGGTATGCTAATACCATTTGCTTTATGCTCAATAACTGATGTCCAAAGGGAATGAATGCAACTCAAAGGAGAGCGCTAAGAATGAAGAGTTCTCATTACATGCTCAAAGGAGGGTTGCTATACAAGAAGAATTTTGAAGGAGTATACCTAAGATGCTTTGATCAGCAAGAGGCTAAACATGTGATCTCTGAGTTTCATGGGAAATATGGCACGGATCATGGGTTTACAAACTCAATGGCACACCAGATCCTTATATCTAGTTATTACTAGTCGTGTGTATTCAAGGATGCCCATCAGCATGTGAGAACATGTCACATATGTCAGATTTCTGCATCAAGAGAATGCCTTTCAGCTATGCCATTGTAGCCTGTCTATGATGTAAGGCCATTTTCCCAATGGGCACTAGATTTTATTGGAGTGATTAACCTGAATTCTTCTGCAGGACACAAGTTTATTTTGACCACTACTGACTACTGCACAAGGTGGACAGAAGCTATACCCTACAAGAATAGCACAACTGAGGTAGTGATCAAGTTCCTCACCGAATGCATCACTACAAGGTTTGGGGTACCCTTCACTTTGGTATGTGACAATGGCTCTGCCTTTTCTTCTACTAAATTTATTTCTTGGGCATATGATCAAAAAATTGTTTTGAAGTATTCTTCAAACTATTACCCACAAGGCAATGGAGTAGCAGATTCAACCAATAAGAATCTTCTAGGGGTAATTAAAATATTGTTAGAACACAAACCTACGGACTGGCATACCTAGCTGAGATTTGCATTATGGGCAGATAGGACTAGGATTAAGGTTGCTCTAAAGACCTCACCATTCAAGCTAGTATATGGCCAAGATCCTGTCTTCCCTATCCATTTGCAGATACCTATCCTTGAGTTCATGCAAAAATTATACTCTAATGACAATAGGATAGAAGTCAGATTAGCCATTTTGTTAAAATTAGAACAAAGAGATGCCACCTTGCAACAGTTCTTTAGGCACTAGGCTATTGTCAAAAATTGGTTTAACAAAAGAGCCAAGATCAAAGCTTTCAGAATATCAGATCTAGTGTTGTTATGGGATAAAGCTAGTGAAAAGAAGGGCAGTCACCAAAAGTTTGACAAGCTCTGGCTAGGTCCTTATCAGATTGTTGAGATCCTAGGAGAAAATACTTTTCGATTGAGCAGTCTCACTGGCGAACCTATTCCATTGCCTGTCAATGGACAGTTTCTTAAGCATTATTTTGAGTCATGAAGCTTGTTAATTTATGTTATGCATGTAAGTAGCTTGTTGTTCTTTATGTGAATGATTTGTTTGTCTCCTATTTGTAACAGATTTGCATCTATGTAAATAGTTTCTACATGTAAATATTTTTTGTGTGTAAGTAATTTTCTCTTTGTTTGTAAATAGTTTGTTGTTTGGTTTCTCTTTTGTTTTGTTCTTTGGGGGTTTATCTATTGCTTTCCATCTTGAAATGGTGGTTGTTATCTAGGCATCCTTTGGTTGATAGGAGAGAAGTGGTTTAGATGTTTTTAGATCTGCTGATTGGGTGATTTTGTCCTAAACTCTTTGCTTTATGCCCATTGCTAATAAGAGTTGTGGAAGGTATTGAAAACAAGGTACCAAGTAAGTAACCTTCATTAGCTCCTCTGAATATGTCACAAATCACCAAGATCATCTCCTCTTGTGATGGTATATTTGTCCTAACATGACAGTGTTGTAAGATTTGAGTAAAAATCTAATTTTCCAAGTGTTGTTATGAGGTCCATGGTAGTTTTCAACCCAAATCAGATGTTAAAAATCTGACATATTGAAAAGGAATTAAATTAAATATTTGAAACTCTATGAAAAAAAAAAAGAGAGAGAAAAGAATTATCTAAAAGAGAAGATTCAATGTGAATGGGTGATTCCAGCATCTCTACCGAGGCTATGGATGCCTAACTGGCAGTAGAGCAATGATGTGAGAAAACTAGAGGTATCTCTGTTAGGGCTATGGATGCCTGACTGGCAGCGGAGCAATGCCCGGGATATCATTGCACAAAGGGAAATCAACTCATGTAGTTCAAATCTTGCACATTGTTGCTCAAAAGGTGAGGAAAACTTTATCAAAGGGAGATGCACAATCAAGCACACACATAGATTCTGAGGTGGCCAGTGTAGACTTACATTTGAGATTCTAGCTCAACCTTGCTTGCTAAAACTGACCCAACTAGAGTTGTGGTGTTCATAAACCAGGAGTTCTGGGTAACTGAATCCTTCAGTTTCTTGAAAATGGTTAAACCATTTTCCCAGCTGAGTTGCCATTTGTTATGCCTTGCATAACCACCCCATTTTGATTTGAAATAAAATGGGTCCCCCCCCCATTTTCTTTTAGTTTCTTTGCCTCTATTATTTGCTTTGCTTTTGGGAGTTCTTCTATTTCTCCATGTTTTATCTTTTGTTCTGTCTGATCTAATTTTAGTCCTGTCTCAGCTTGAGTTGATTTTCTTCTTGCTAAGAATTCAATGAAATAATTATAAGCAGTAGTATATCTTATGATAATATATCTTATGTGCTTCTGAGGACTAATGGGGACTCTATTTTGCAGGATGAAATCACACACATGATGATAGTTGTCAAAGGGGCTCAGTTGGAATGCATTCCTTAATCCAGTTGGTCATAATTTTCCTTGAAGAAGAAGGTCGGCAAGACCTTGCAGATATCTTGTTGACTACCAGTGCATCCTGTCGATATGCGTCTATGTTGCCTATCGGCAAGACCCCAGACATGTCACAGTGAGTGGAATTCATTTGCAAGCATCTATCGGCAAGACATCATTCATCATCCCAGAGACTAAGAGTTTCCCATCGGCAGGAGTTTTCTCCTTCGCGATAAGGTCTTGGTGAATTCTTCAAGTCTCACCAACTACCGCAGACCGAGCTAACACTTTGGCAAGAGTTGTATCTTCAGTGTGTGATCTTGCCAAAATTTTCATGTCTCACCGACCACCGATAAAGATATACCTTTCGGTGAGAAACTTTCGTAGCGGAGAGATGTCTTGTCAAATGCATTTGGTCTCGCCGACGGAGCACAAAGGTAGTTCGTATCAGCAGGAATTCTCTGGTGTCACAGCGATCATAAATCATATGCGGGTACCTGTTGGTGGGATATTTTCAATGTTTCAGTGATAGAGGGGTTCCTATCAGTGAGAGAAGCCATCATCGAAATGAGGTCATGGCGATCTTTTCATGTCTCACCGATCGCCTCATGAGTAAACACTTCAGCCAAACAAAAAGTATTCGGCATGTGGTCTTGGTGAAATCTTTTGGTCTTGCCAACTAACGGTAAAAATTCCACATCGGTGAGAAATATTTCATCAATATAGGGTCTCAGCGAACAAGCAATGTCTTACTCGCCGCCAACAAAGTAAACACTTCGGCAAGACTCAACTGCATCAGGGTAACATCTCACCGAGTGGCTCTAGTCACACCGACATGGCACGAGGGATTCTATCAGTGGTCTTCGGTAAGAGAATCAATATGTCTCGGTGACCAAAAGGAGGTCTCCCAAAATGAAAAGGTCGGCAGAAAGTTGTGGTTTCGGCAGAGTGTCTGGCCGAAAGGAGGAGGTCACACTGAAGAAGGTTGTTGTCGTGGAGAATGGATTATGTTCGGTAAGATGTCTTACCAACATGGGAAAGTCTTGCCAATCAAACAAGCCCTCGTCAAACTCAAATAAACTCTCAGCGAAATGGGGAGACTTCAATGGAAGGTCTCAGCGAAACAATAAGCTCTCGACGACACGACATACTATCGGCATAACCTCTTGCCGATTCAACAAGGTTTGGCCGAAATGAAACAAAATCACCAGAGGATCTAGGGCTCGGTGTAATCTCTCACCGACTCGTGATGGTCACACCAAGGCAAAAGGGCCCAAGAAGGTTGTTGTCGTGGAGAATGGATTATGTTCGGTAAGATGTCTTACCAACATGGGAAAGTCTTGCCAATCAAACAAGCCCTCGTCAAACTCAAATAAACTCTCAGCGAAATGGGGAGACTTCAATGGAAGGTCTCAGCAAAACAATAAGCTCTTGACGACACGACATACTATCGGCATAACCTCTTGCCGATTCAACAAGGTTTGGCCGAAATGAAACAAAATCACCGGAGGATCTAGGGCTCGGTGTAATCTCTCACCGACTCGTGATGGTCACACCAAGGCAAAAGGGCCCAAGCTCGAAGGGGAAAGGACGAAATCGGAGAGACTCCAAACAAATGAAGGGGCTTCGCTAGGAGGTCACAGGGACAAGCGATAGTCTCATCAACATGAAGAAGCTCACTGAAAGATTTGCATCCGCGCTAGGAAGTCTCAGCGACTATGAAGGGTCACACCGATAGGATGTCCCCTTGAGGAGAGGAAACATGTGCGCTAGGAGGTCTGGCTGACATTGAGGAGTCTTGCCGATAACAAAGGAGGAGCTCGGTAAGAGAAGAGGAGTTCGGGGTAAAGTCTCCCTGACCTAGATGTACTCACCGAGAGAAAAATGACTTCGCCATGTGGTCTTTCCGAAAGAATGCAGTCTTGCCGATAGGTTTTGCGAGCTCGATATGACTTCTATAGCTCGTAGAAACATCTCACCGATTCACCCGTGCCATGCCAATAACTGCTGAAGGATGAAATCGCATCGGGGAGACACTGATGGTGTCTTACCGACATGCGATGTCGTTCAGACCACCTTTGACTGCCCGAGAATTTTGCATGGTGTATGCCCAACCAATCAGAGGAAACCAAAAGAGTGACTCATTGGCCCCTTTGACTAATTGACTATTCCTGTGAAGGAAATCTGTAGGATGCAAACGACATGAATTCATTCTGAGATCATGAGCTGATGGATCGGCTTAGGTGATGATGTTCAGACCTAAAGGGAGGCCCGATGATGCTTCCAGAGGGAGGTTAACGTGTAGAAAGGTCTAGGACATGAAGGAGGCCGAAGGAAAAAGCAACCATGACTCACAGGGATAGCTGTAGTGACCGTTGCCAAGAGGCAGATCATTATTAATGGCAAAAATGCTTTTAGAGCATTCAAGGCAGCCCCGATGGAGTTCAAAGGTGGACACAAAAGGCCAAAGTAAGTGCGGCAGTAGCAAAAGATCTAAAAGGGATGCCCAGAACAATGTCTCATCGGCATGGATAGCAGGGATTCACATTGAATGCAGCTTTGACTCTCTTCAAAAAGATCTGAGAGACAACTCTCCTGGAAGCAGATATTTTGTAAACCCTAAAATAGTAGCCAGTGCATTCCTTTTTGTACAATCTATCTATATATGGCATTTTGGCCTCTTAAAGGGGGTTAGACAGTTAGGATTAGAACCAAAAAAAAGTAAGGGTCAGAAGTTAAGAGCAGCAATAGAGTAGGAATTTTCTGAAGCAGAAGGAGATAGAGTTGTATCTTGATTCTTAGTAATTAGAGATTTTTTTGTCTTCTTGTCTAGTAGTTAGATTCAGTATTGGCTGTAATGTATTTCCCAAGTTCTCTTAGTGTAGTTTGGAAACGATCTGGAGTCACAGATTCTCTATACACTGGTGATTGTGCCATCTTTGTAAACATTGCTTATCAATTTACTAACAGTAGAAGCAATTAGAGGTTAATCTACTTCGTATTGTGTTCCTAATCTTAAGTTGATCATTTGATTTGTGAAGTCTTCAAGGAGTGAAATGTTATTTTGTGTTTTATTTAAAATGGTAACTAGTACTATGTTGTTGTAGACATGCAAAATTCACATTATGCATTTGATCGGATTCGGTCAAATTAGATGTCGCATTAAAACCATTCATCAATTAATCAAGTGCATTTTCATCCATTCATTAAATAATCTCAAGGTCATTTATCAAATAAACATTATCATTCAACCTTCATCTTGCGTCATCCATTTAATTAAATAAATCAGGACTTCATTTAAATCAAATCTTAAATTGTATTCCATCATTTTCTGATTTAAATAAATCAAATATCAAAGTCCAAAATGTCAACTCACCTAATCAGCATTAAATCAACATAACCATCATCTAATCCTAATCTAATGCTAATCACATCCCACTTGCATTATCTAGATCTAGCCACTTGCACAATAAATCAATTTTATTGATTTATTAAAACCTCATTTTCCCTCAACATGACAAGTCAAACATGGCATTTATTGTTGTTTTTCTTGTCCCCCTCTCAAAATTTATTGCAAATTTGAATTCAAAATTTCCCCCTCTTGGGCACTCTTCCCAAATCTTGCACAACCATTGACCTATCACATGATGACAAGTGTCCTCGTATCATTGGCAGAATCTTTAGTCCCACATTGGTCCCTCTTCAACTCTCAGCATTTGAAAATCTTTAAATACAAGCTTCATCTTTGAGAAAATCCTCCACAATTCTATGCAAGGTTACTCTCTTCATTTGAGATTTGATCTTGTTCATCATCACTCCACCATCTTCATAGCATTTTCATCTTAAGCTTTGATCAAGGATTGGGAAAGGGTCACTAGCACATGTGACACCAATCCAACTATGGAATAGAGTTTTGACTATGCTTTTATATGCTTACATTTGATCATCTTTGTTTACCTAATTTGCATGTTTCATTATAGTCAAGTATTTCATAGGGATTTCAAATCTAATGTTTTGCAAAGGACTAACATGATGATATTATGTTAAAATTGTTAACATTTTGCAGATTTGATGTCCACAAAATGGCGCTAGAAGGAGGGCTTAGGTTTGTTTGTTTTGGACTGATTAACCAAGCTAATGGTGATTATTGAACTGATTTAGGAATATTGCATATTAGAATGGTTTGCTTGTCTGTCCCTGTCCGTAACTCACACTGTCAATCATGGTAAGTTGTTTATCAGTTTAAGCTCTTTGTTAGAAAAAAAATTAAAACGCTTTTGATTTTAGGAGAACGTAATAGTTTGCAGCAAATTTTATGAGGTCATTATTCTGCAAGGGCCAACCTCTTTGGCAAGCTCAATGATGATTTTTTGGTGTGAACCTCCTTCCTCACTACACGGTGTGCCCATTATTTGAGCATTGGTATCTCACCATCCAGTGTTCATTCACTTTCTTTGACTTTTTGCACATTCACCCTGTTTTGTATGAGGTTACATTTGTTTGTGGATTTTCTTTTACCAAATATTTTGCGTACCTTGTCTTAGACTTCTCCTGTCCATAATCCATTTTTGTATATTCATCCATAGTCCATAATAACTATTATAATCTCCTCCATCACAGAAAATGTTTGTATCACAAGGTTGAGAATTATAGAAACCAGTATTGTCAGGTCCTCTGGCCCAGAAAAAATGTCCACGCGTTTCAAGCTCTTCTGCAAAATAATTATGATAGGAGGAGAACAAGGAAGCATCAGAGGCATAAAAATTCACCATGCAATGCATGTTGCAATGTAAACTGTGTACTATTAAGTTCGCAGTCCTCCTTATTCACCTGCCAATTACATTACCCTGAAAGTCTTTGAATCCATCGGTCGCTGTTATTAATCACTGATAGACAATAACACTTTCAATTTGCAGTAGTCTGTCTGTGGTCTAAATCTGAAAGATTTTTTGATTAGGATATGGATGCTGGTAAAAGGTTCGCTGCCAAATATTGTGGAATATGGTTTTGCACATGCCAATTTGCATTTTTTTTTAATTTTTTGGGCGCGTATCTTCTTTTACATCTGCCAAATGTATTAGCTTGAAAGTTTGCCACTTATTCGCTGCTTTTACTCGTTTTTCTGACTATCATCAGTTGTGTTTCTGTACACACCAGAGAACCACGTATTTATTAGCTGCTTTGACTATCATCAGTTCATGTTTCTATACAACTTCCAATAAACCTGCGCCGTTACTTCTCTATACAACACTCCCTATATTCTGCGCAAACCATTCTAGCAGTCATTAATCTTAATCGAACTTCAGTCGTAGGACCCATTCATATCTATGTGTAGCAGGACAGCATCGCCAGGTAGCGTGAAGAGAATCACCATGTAGTATGGAAATTTGTGCAGTTTCTCTTCAATCAGTCATCTCATTCATCATATAAGAGGTAACTTTAAAGCTGACCTAACTAAACATTGCAAGGAGGAGAGATACCATACAATCTTGAATATCAACGCTGAAGTGGTCGTCGTCAACGTTGAAGTCTTCTTCCATGGTTATACCTATTCCTGTGGCTCGGATTTCTGATTGAATTCTACTTAGCCTCTTCTTAAAACATTATTAACCCTATTTTTTTTGTCTGTTTGCTTTCATTAGACGTTGGTACATGATGAATGTGGTCGCTTTCAGTTGCCTTTTCTTCTTTCTTTCGTGGGCCACTTTGTTCTTTTAATATCTGTTGTTAGAGAGGACGAGACATTTGCAGATTTATTCCCATTAAGGCATTTAACTTTAGTGGTTAAGAAGTCATGTCTGCAAAATCATAGTTGGTTGGGCACACTCGAGTGTCTAATATATTTACTTCTGGCAGGAAAAGTTCGCTCCAACTGTCCATTCATTATGCATCTGTAACAGAGAATTATATCAAAAAGAGAAAAAAAAAACAAAAGGAGGGGTCCTAGCATCTTCATAAATCATTGCATTCTGTCTAAATCAGGGGGGTGGGTGCTAGCGTTTATTTTATTGGCTGTCATGATATGTCTGCACCAAGAAAAGGATCGTGTTGTCATGACTCTTTATTCTCCCTGCATTTATTTCATCTCCTGCGCGTTTTTTTTTGTAAGCTTTAAATCTGCCTTCACTATTTGAAACATCATTTTTCTGAAGGTGACGAAAATTGTTTATGCTAAGGGTGTAGGGTAGGTTTGTGATAGAAGATCATTAAAATACCGCTTTAGCACAAACTTGAAGGCACACAAAGTTTATCCAATTATGTCCAAGGGAAGGATAACAAAAAAAAAAGAATCTTGAGATTAATTGTGTTTTTATGAACTTTGTGCTTTGGACATGGAAATTTCAAAATCAATCATTCCTTCATAGCTTTTAAATATGGAAGTCTCAAAATCAAATTGTTCTTTTACAAAAATGGGCACAAATAAGAACTTAGGATCCTTGTCAATTTAATACTTTCTTTAAGAAATTTTTTTCTAAATGATTGACATCTTTTATGTATATCAATTGTATCTAAATTTTTAAATCTTTTGTAGGTACAAAACGAAGGAAAAACGAAGGCGAAAAGGTGCAAAGCGAAAGAGAAGGCTATCAAACGAAAACAAAAGGAGGGGAAATTTTTTTTGAAAACACAATGTGTTTTTTAACACTTTAAGTGTTTGATCAACACTACTTCACGAAGTTGTTTATCTTTTCGTTTTAGAACACTAATTTTCATTTGGGTCTAAAATAAACAATTTGATTTTCATTGCAAAGGGCTTAAAAGGAATCCTAGGACAAACTTACTAGATTTCGTTTTGGGCTAAAAATTGGACAAGCAATCTTCATATTTCATTTGGTGCTTAAAACAAACTCACAATTGCTTTGAAGGTTATAAAACGAACAAGTGTTTGAGTTGTGTGATTTTGTCTTTTGAGTACGTATCCTCTCCCCTTGCGCTTCGTGCAATCTAGGGTGCAAGAGAAACACTCAAAATACATTTTATTGCTTTGAAACACTTCAATTTGGGCTTAAAATTGAACATCTTGTGCAAGTGTGAGTAGGGGCATTTTTCGTACATTCTCTTTCTTTGTGTGTCAAATATTGATCAAGTTACGGATATTGTCTTTGCTCTTTTGTTTATCTTAGAGGGCCTGCCTTGGGGAAAAAGTACTCACCCAAGCGACGACTCAACCGATAACACTCTAAAGCCAAGATTATTTCCAGCCGGGATATAAATGAGGGTTTTGGTTAAACGCCATAATCACGCAGCTTGGTTCGGCTGAGATGGATCCTAAAGGACTCTTGCCGTGGGTCAATCTCCATGACGGAGAAAGTCCTTACTAGAACCCATGTGCTAGAATTTTCCAAAATCCTTAATCTATTTGTTGGTGCAAGAACGGTCATTCTGAAGCCACCCCACACTCTTATGGTCTTCTAGTAGAGATGGAAAGCGTGCCATGGGAGTTTCATGGTGTTGATGCTTGGCTGATTGACATTAATGAGTGTGGAGCCAGTGGGGTCAAGCATCTAACCATCCGCTAGAGATAAGCGTAGCTGGACTTGTCCAAGTGGGAATCCAACAAATATTGTCTTACACATCCATAGGGCTTGTAATTGTTCTTTGTTTGAAAACACAGTGTGTATTCGAAAACATTTTGCAAACAAACATTCAACATGATTCTCAAAATTTCAAACCCTCTTTAAGACAAATATCATTGACTCAATCCATATGTTACTGCTTTCCTGGATTCACGTTTGTAGAGGTTCCTAAGCATTGGATTATACCTCAATTTGTCTTCTTGAGTAAACAATAGGAAAACCCTTGCCTTAAGTTCATTAAATTTCCACATAAAATATCTTGTGGGGTTTAAAGAAATTAAGACATTGGACATCTTAGTTTGAAACTTTAATCAAAGAGAGTGTTTTTGGTAAAATAAATCCATTAAGCAAAGCTAAGCAAAATGAACTTTCATGTGTGTTGAAGACTCCAAATCCCAAAAGCACAAATCATTGATTGGAAATCCAAAATGTTCAAATCATTCCTTGGTTAACAAAGGTCTTTAGGAAGCATATGCATTCTCTTCAATACCTAGGTCTTGGAAAATACAAAGTGGTCTTTTTAGGTTCATCTAGGGATCAAAACAAATCAAACCTCTTTCATCCATCTTTCAAAACATCAAAATCCATCTCACAAATCATCTTTTGAAAAACCTTGAAATCATCCTTGAAGTACTAGGCTTTATGACAAAATCAAGCAATCATCCAAACTCATTGAGACCAAGTCCTTGAAAACAATTATCAAAACGCCTTTGGCTAGGAATGTGTAAATACATCCTTTTGCATATCCTTAGTCAAAGACATCCAAATCATCTTGTCTAGCTTAGTGTATGTAGGTGAATCCTTCTCCATATACTTAGTGAAACAATCATCTTGTTTGGGTAGGTGTGGGTAGATGCATCCTTCTCCTCACACATATCCAAATCATCATCCTTTGAACACAACTATCCTTTAGATCATTATCAAACATCTTAGGGTCTTTTTGTTCAAAATCCAAATCAAACTCCAAATCAAGATCAAGGACAAAATCTCAAAATCCAAAAATCAAACCAATCAAAAATCCAAAGCCTAGTATTTCATTCAAGATCTATCAAAGTCAAAACATCCATAACATCCATCTTTGAACATCACCATCATATCATCATCACATTTGATCCTAAAAGCATCCTAAAACTTTCACTTTGGGACATAAAATAGAGATTAATCCAAGGAATCAAGAGATTCATCTCCCATATTCTCGAAGATTGATCCTTGTTTTATGGTTCTAACGAGATCTCAATACAAGAAGAGTATGGAAGCCCACAAAGAAACTCCCGCTTCAAGTGACCTTAGCCAAACAAATGTAGAAATGAATCTTGCAGAATCAAGCAATCCATTGGTCCCCTCATCATCACAAAACCCACAAGAAGAAAATCAAGGGGAGGACCTCACCTTTGGAATGTCTCGCGAAGAAATAGCTGAAATGCTCCAAAATCCGGACAACCATAGAATCATCAACATCATGATGAGACTCAACCCTTCGTTGTACATGCTTGAACTAGCAAAACAAGGGGCCAAGTTGCCTTCGGATTTTGATGTGACCACTATAGTAGAGACATCTTTTCCACCAATCTCATCCACCATCCCCATTTCATCTACACCTCCATCCCAAAATGTCACGCAAAAGATTCCAAAAATTACGACATCAATTACTCCAACTCAACGTTAACAAGGGAAACACATTCCTCAATGAACTTCAATCACATCCCCTTGTGAATAACCAAAATTGGGACGCAAAAACACCAGTGGAACAAAACATCCTCCATAATCCATTACACCAAAATGTTCCTCTCACTTTACATTACAACCTATCATCAACATCTTTTCACGGAGCACCACAAACACCTCTTCTCACAAATTCACAAGAGGAGGGAGACATATTCGGACAAGGGGGCATTTTCAACACCACAACACTTTCGCAAGGATTCACCCCCCTTACATTTCCACCTTTCCCACCATCACCATTATCATCAACACCACTCCTTGGTTTAGGGCTTCCCCCTCTACCAAGTATCCATCAAACATACATCCCAACCATCAATCAAAACATCTTGCCAAACACTCAAAAATTATTGTTGACATCACAACAACAAACGACAAACACACAAGCAATGGAAACATCATCAAACACCCCCACAACATTGCAAAGCATGGTCTCTCAAGGGCCAATCACATCAACGACGCCACTTACCACATCAACAACACCACCCACCAATCACACAATCAACATGACAACACCATCCACCAACCAAATAATCAACACAACATCATCATTCACCACCACCACAAACGCCATTCCAAATCCACCACCACCCCCACCACCACCAACATTCACCACATCAAACCAATTCGATGCAACATTGCAAGCTGCTTTCCAAAGAGGCTATCAACAAGTGCAAAAACAAAAAGCTGTGCAACAGGCCGCTCAAGCTGCCAAAACCGCACAAGCTGCATTACAAGCACAACAAGCACAACAATCCAAAGCTTTATTGCAACAACAACAACAACAAGCCGCCCAAGCCGCACAAGCATTGCAAGCACAAAGAGTCGCTCAAGCACAACTTTTATTGCAACAACAAACCGCACAAGCGCAAGCCCAAGCACAAGCTCAAGCGCAGCTAATAACAAGCACAAGACAGTAATAACTTCTTGCAATAAGTAGGGCAATGGTAAGCATACCAACAAGCATTAAAACAATATCAAGAACAACAACAAGAAGCAACTAATTGGCAGCCTGAACAACAAGCTGCTAGGGAACAAGAACAAGCGTAACAACAAGCTGCTGTTAGAACAAAGAACAAGCACAACATCGCTGCATCAACAAGCTGCTATTAGAACAGCAAAAGTACAACAACAAGCAAAAATCCTAGCGCAACAACAACAAGAGCAACAACAAGCATTGTTCATCCAGAAGCAAGTAGAAGCCTACTTCGCCCGCCACAACATACCGATACCATTGAACAATGCACAAACCAACCCATCCATCCAAACCACGATTGCAACACCCCAAAACACATTCATCCCACCCCCTGATCCTCAGAATGATATGACGACACAATTCAAGTTGCTCTTGCAACAAGTACTCGATCTTCAATCAGGGCGAACAACCAAAACGCAAAGCAACTTGTGTCCCTATCCATTTGATAGGAGCCTAGACATGAAACCATTCCCTAAGGGATTTGAGATCCCTAAATTTGACAAATATCAAGGGACAGGAAACCCTGAAGATCACATCAGGGAATTCTAGGTTCATTGTATGGAGGTTGCATATGACAATACTTATCTGATGCAGCTATTCCCTAGGAGCTTAGCAAGAAATGCTATAGAATGGTTCTCTCGCTTACCTTCAGGCATTAGGACATTCGAAGAAATTAGAGACACATTCATTAGAAACTACGCATGTAACATTACAATGGATGTTAGTCTCGAAGAACTCTACTCTCTGAAACAAGGAAAGAATGAATCTTTCACTTCATTTCTTCAACGATGGCGATCCAAGGCCAATCGGAGCAAATGGACCATGCCAGAAGAACAACAAGTCTACACAATCATTACCAACCTTGAAATCCGCTTGTCATTCCACCTCAAGGTTCAGGGAATCACCACCTATGATCAACTAATCTCCAAGGTGCTTAGCATCGAAAGAGCCCTTGCAACCCAACCCATCGAATCAACATCATATCACGAATCAAAAAACAATCGCCCACCCTCAAATTACAATGATAAACCTCGTACATGGGCGAGAAACAGGAACATCACTAATGATGGCGTCGTCGATGCCAAGGTGGTCATTAGTGGTCCACGCCAAAATACACCTGCACCGCAAATCCAAGCACAACGCCAAAACACTCATCACACAACATATCAACCCAACAATAATCCCACCATCAATAACGTCAATGACCAAAGAGGACCACATCAACGCAAAACATACCCCAAATGAAAATACACTACTTTGGGGGAACCACTTGAGGACATCATGAAAAAGCTAATCGACGAAAAACTCATCCAAGCTCCCATGTTTGAGAATTATCAAGAACCTGATGTCAAACCTCCTTGGTACAATGAAAATCAACTATGTGAGTTCCACAAGATCAAAGGCCACACCACAAATAACTGTATGAGACTCAAGAACATCATTCAAGATCTCATCGACAAAAGAATCATAAATGTGGAAACACCTACAGGGAATCAGGATCTTAAAATCTACACGAATCCGATGCCGAATCATGGCAACAAAGGGAATAACAAGGATAAAGGAAAAGGCAGTGTAAATCATGTATATGAAATAGTTGTTGCCAACCTCAATGAAAACTGCATGGTCATCACGATCAAAGGCGCCCATGCCGAAGACTGTGGAGTCACCACAAGAGGCGGAAAAGTCACCATTGCAGGGTCATCCCAACCCAATAGAGTCCCTACATCAAGAGCCGTTCCATATAGCTACAATGTCGTAGACCAACTCAAGAGAACACCAGCACACATCTCCATCATGGAGTTGTTAAAAATCTCATCGGCCCATAAAAAGATCCTCGAAGAAGCATTAGCCTCATCTACCATCCCCGCAGACCTCGATGCAGAACAATTCCAAGCTATGGTCGGAAACATCATAACGCCTAACCTCCTTACATTTTCTGACCAAGACTTTCCCGCCCAACCATCTCACAATCGTGCACTTCACTTGGAGGTCATTGTGAACAAAAGAAAAATCAAAAGGGTCCTGGTGGATGGAGGTGCAGGTTTGAACATTTGTTCTTTTAGCCTCATCAAGCAGTTAAAGATATCAGAAGATTCCATTGACAAAGGAAAGGGCATAACAATAAGAGCATATGATGATCAAGAAAGAGTGTCACAGGGCATAATTAAGCTCCCTATCCAAGTAGGGCCAACGCTTATGGAAACCACTTGTCAGGTCCTGGACCTCGACTTACCATACAACATTCTCCTGGGACGCCCATGGATCCATGCAATGAAAGCCGTAGCATCAACCTTCCACCAATGTGTGAAATTCACACATAATGGACAAGAGGTGCCATCGGCCCATGGGGATCCCGCGAGCCATTTCATATCAAGAAGAACCTTTGAAGCCAAATATTACAAAAATCCCCAAGTGCCAAAATGATGAAGGCCCATCCACATCATACATCGATCCCGCTTTAATTTCACATCCACTTCTGCGACAGAGACACCCGCCATTCCCACCATATCCGATATCAAGCTCATCATCCAAGAGGACGGTTGTGAAGTTATAGGCTTCCTAACAATGCTTTTGTGATAGGAGAGTTACCACAATCTCCAAGATCACGAGGACGCCCACAAGAAAATCAAGCTCCCTCAGCACAAACCTATCCTCAAAATTATCCTAAATTCACAAGGTGGGGAGACCTTGGCCATGAGGTAATTGAACCAGATCCATCAAACATGTTGTATCGAGATGAAAGACCGACACCTGAATTACCAATGGATGAAAGAAGCAGAGGCCTACACATGATGCTTGCAATGGGCTATGACCGAAACCAGAGATTGGGACAAAATGACAACGCCCCCATAATACCTATCATCACGTAGACTGCACTCCATAAATAAATCTTGGTCTTGGATGCTTACCCGAGAATAACCATACGCGGGCCGATGTCCTCAAGTGTTTCTCAAGCACGTTCTCCTCAGCCGGTAATAGTACAATTACACTCACCAATAGTCACAGGTAGGGACACACATAATTTTATCACTGAGCCCTATATTAGTAGTGATGACGAAGATATCATATCCAATCTCCCTAGGTTATTTGAAGATACCACTCTGTGTATGATTAGTACCATATCCTTTGAACCAAATACACAAAATCATGAGATCCGCTTAGTCTACCCCCAACTGATCGACTATGACCAACGAGGACCACCAGTTCTCGATACATTCGAAAATGATGAAGCGCTCTCAGAATTCATGGGGTTGAGGGATAACATTCCAGATGGAGATCATAAGGCAAGATTCATAATGGAGTTAGACACACACGCCTACTATGGGGAAACGATTGAATCCTTCAGTCACAAAAGTGAGAAACTAAGAATCATATCCAAGTCCTTGAGTGAAAACCACACCGCGGGCACTCTCTCGACAACAAAATAGTAAAAATAAAGGACGATCCAATGGTGAAAACCTCTCTAAGGCTCTCGAGGATGAAGGATTCAATCTTCCCCTAAGAGCTATTCATCAAGAGAAGTCAGCAGCCTGGGTTTAAAAAAATGCAACCCAAATAACCTAGGAACAAGAGGGAGACCCCACACATCACATTTTATGAATCACTATTATCAAGAACAAAGAACTTAGCAAAGATTCCTAAAGGAAAGAAAATAAACTTTGCATGGAGTTATGCAGATATGCCGTGACTTGATCCAAATAATGCGGGTCCACCACCTAGCAAAGGTATCCGTGATGCAAAACCTATCGCATTTAAGCTAGAAAATGCATCCCTCAAATTGCTTTGTTAGTCGTAAAATGGAGCTCAAAAGTTTTTATTAGATGCTGGATTCATCCGACCAATTTATTATCCAGAATGGGTATCGAACTTGGTACCTATTTCAAAATCTGACGGAGCTATCAGAATCTGCACGGATTTCAGAGATTTGAACAAAGCATGTCCCAAGGATGACTTCCCACTTCCCAATATCGATATAATAGTGGACATGACAGTAGGGCATGAGATGCTATCACTAATGGATGGATTTTCAGGATACAACCAGATTATGATAGCAAAAGAAGATCAACACAAGACAGCTTTCACTTGCCCATGGGGAACCTACTGCTGGAACATGATGCCATTTGGCCTAAAGAATGTAGGAGCAACCTATCAAAGGGCCATGACACTAATATTTCATGATATGATTCACAAAACAGTCGAAGACTATGTCGATGACATCCTAGCAAAGTCAAGAAAAAGACAAGATCATATAGCAACCCTAAGTGCTATCTTTGATAGATTAGAGGAATACAAGGTCAGACTAAATCCCAAGAAGTGCGTCTTCAGCGTGCAATCAGGCAAATTACTAGGATACATAGTCTCCATGAGGGGTATCGAGGTGGATCCTGCAAAAGTCAAAGCAATCCTTGAGATGGAGGCACCAAGGAATCTAAAATAGTTGAGAGGCCTTCAAGGAAGGCTCCAATCCATTAGAAGGTTCATAGCACAACTAGTAGACAAGCAGAATCCGTATTCACACCTACTCCACAAGGGGGTAGTATACAAATGGGATACCAAGTGCGAAGAGGCATTCAACAAAATAAAGGAATATCTACTGACACCTCCAGTGTTAATGCCACCTATCCCAAGAAAGCCATTGATCTTATATGTGTCAGCAACAGCATCGGCCCTAGGAGCTCTTCTTGCTCAGCATGATGAAAACGGAACAGAGAGGGCCATCTACTATATCAGCAGGACAATGGTCGGTCATGAGCTAAATTACTCCTTCATTGAAAAAGCTTGCCTCGCAGTAGTATTTGCATCCCAAAAATTCAAACACTACATGTTGGCACACAAGATCAAGCTCATTGTGAAAATTGACCCCCTTAAATATCTCTTATCAAAGGCAATCTTGACTGGCAGAATGGCAAAGTGGGTCATGATATTATCAGAATATGACATCGAGTATGTTGAGAGAAAAGCCATCAAGGGTCAAGTTATTGCAGACCAATTAGCAGAAGCACCTATGTATTTTGAGAATCCCCTTGTCTCAGAGTTTCCAGATGAGTCTATTTTTAACCTCAACATTGTTGATCACTCGAAACTATACTTCGATGGTTCATATACACAACATGGATCAGGAGCTGGTGTCTTCTTCATCACCCCACAGGGGGACTGCATACCAAGATCATACAAACTAGCATTTTGTTGCACTAACAACATTGCGGAATACGAGGCTTTGACTATAGGTCTTAGGATAACAGTGCAGTGGAATATCATAGCTCTCAAGGTCTACGGTGACTCACAGTTGATCATAAATCAGGTCAATAACGAATATTAGACAAAGGATGACAAGCTAACCCCATACAAAAAATTGGTGGAAACTCTAAAAGAATCCTTCATCGACATAACATTTGAGCAGATTCCAAGAACCAACAACAGAGCAGCTGACGCCATGGCTACAATTGGGTCTCTATTAGACATCCCTCATAATGTACCGAAATATGAATTTCTGATCAAGCATATTCTCATTCCCACATTCGAGGTACCAGAATCAGAATATGTGTGTGAAATCGTTGGTCCTAGCGATCCTTGGTATCATGACATCTATACATATCTTCGAATAGGAGTCTTACCCGCTGACCTACTATCTAGCCTAAAACGAACCTTTATCAAAAAGGCATCCAGATTTGTCATCCTAGGTGATACCTTATACCGTAGAAGCATAGAGGGTACTTTACTTCACTGTCTAAATGTTGAGGAGGCATTAACCACTCTAACCGAGGTTCATAACGGTATCTGTGGCTCACACTCAAGTGGAATGACCATTGCCAAGAAATTGCTGAGGCTAGGGTATTACTGGCCCACGATGGAGCGAGAAGCACATGATCACGCTAAAAGGTGTTTACAATGTCAGCAGCATGGGGACCTCATCCATGCTCCAACTCAAGAGCTTCACCCGATTATCACACCATGGCCCTTTTCACAGTGGGGACTC
>VDFB02378325.1:54910-83543 GCA_007258455.2 Sequoia sempervirens
AAAAATCCAAAAACAAGGTCGTCTTGTCGAACTACGTCGTCTCTGAGCTTGAACGTAGGCAAGGTTGATCTTTGATCATCCCCGAGACATTTAGGTCAGTCCTATAGGAGTCTGTCATAATAAACTGACATCTCATCATGTATATCATCATCTGTAAATCGGTCAAGTCGTCAGTCGAACTACGTGGTCTCTGCGTGTATAACGTAGGCAAGGCTCATCTGTCGATTAGCCCCCGAGGCCCCTAGGATAGGTCTTTAGGTTAGTCTCTCGGTCGAAATCTCAGAAAATCCCAAAAACATTTGAAAAATCAAAAAAATCAAAACATTTGTAAAACTTCGAAAAATACCAAAAACAGCCTCAAAACACGTCAAAATGTCAAAAACATCCAAATATTTGAAAAAATCCATCCGCTTCATCTCGTTTGCACCCGCAATAAACACCATTCATAATAAAGTGATCGTCACCCTCAACCTTTGGTGAAACAGTTAGAAACAAGTCTAGCAGGTTAAAAGTAAAACTCAAAAGTGTCAAGTCTCAAGTCTCAATCAGTACGTAAACAAGTTGGTTAGGTCTTTGTGTCGATAGTCCATCATCCAAACAGTCTCATATCAATCATCTGATAACATCATGTCATAGGATGAATCCTTCCTACAAGGGGCATTTTTTATCAGAAAGAACATTTTGGATAAACGAAATGACATGCCGCCATCCACTAACATGTCCTAGGATGTATCCTTCCTACAATGGGCATTATCTTTGGCAATAAGTTTCGGTTCTTATCCTTAAAAGCACATTCCCTTTTGGTTAGCAGTATTGAAGAACATCAACTTGTTTGTGTACTTGGTCTTTTCTTTTGACTTATCTTATTGCGCTCAGTCCAAGGACCTCTTGATGATATCTGAACGAAAGATCTAGAGAGATAGGAATGGGGCAACGATCATCATTCTTTTGTTTGCTGTGCTTGTTGGACATTCTTGTAAAATAACTTGGCGAATACTTGCTTTGTTAGATATGTATGGAGGATGTTTTAGACAGCTTGTTGACTATTGCATTGATTGGTTATACCTTTCCGTGTTTTGGTCCGAGATGTTTGAGTCTTCTAAAGTGCATCCTAGCAAGGTTTTCGTATGTCAAGTGTGAACAAGAATACTCCTATCTATTTGTCGAGTCAAAGTCCATCACACTAAGTACAACGCCATCCTGGTCCTTTATACCTTGATGCATCGTACTTAGGCGTGTTATCAAAAATAAAGTAAGTGATCCTTTGAAAATCCCAATCCTTGATAAGCAAATCATCCATCTATCATCATTTATCATCATCATCATCTATCATCATCATCTCTAATAAAGTCTCGACCAATCATGGACTTGTTGGATCCTCTTGTCATCATCTCATTCCCACTAACATCATGCATCCATTATGCATCCATCATGCATCCATCCTGCATCTGCAAACCATCAATATACTGCATACCACATATCATTCATATCATACATCATAGGAAACATCAATCATTTCACATGCATTGCATAATCATCATCATAATATAGATCTGTTAGTCTAAGCATTTCATAAATCATCCATTGCATAATCACAGCATGTCACATCATTCACATCATCAATCTCATCCATCTCATATCATATCATCATTTAAGATGTTTAGAATAATATAGATTTGTTATTCTAAGCATCTTCAAATCATCTTTGCATCGTCATCCATAACCACCCATTTTGAACCTCTTTATCGCGAGATCGACCCTCAAATCGAATCTTTTCGCTCGATCTCTCGAGGGGGAAATGTACCAGTGTACTTCTTTCCGCTGGGGCATCCAAAAATCAGAAAATTTTTAAATTTCGATTGCGGCAAGTTTATTTTTTGAACCAACGCAACAAGTACATTGCTTCAAAGAGGGGAAAAATGTAGACATGCAAAATTCACATTATGCATTCGATCAGATTCGGTCAAATTAGATGTCGCATTAAGACCATTCATCAATTAATCAAGTGCATTTTCATCCATTCATTAAATAATCTCAAGGTCATTTATCAAATAAACATTATCATTCAACCTTCATCTTGCGTCATCCATTTAATTAAATAAATCAGGACTTCATTTAAATCAAATCTTAAATTGTATTCCATCATTTTCTGATTTAAATAAATCAAATATCAAAGTCCAAAATGTCAACTCACCTAATCAGCATTAAATCAGCATAACCATCATCTAATCCTAATCTAATGCTAATCACATCCCACTTGCATTATCTAGATCTAGCCACTTGCACAATAAATCAATTTTATTGATTTATTAAAACCTCATTTTCCCTCAACATGACAAGTCAAACATGGCATTTATTGCTGTTTTTCTTGTCCCCCTCTCAAAATTTATTGCAAATTTGAATTCAAAATTTCCCCCTCTTGGGCACTCTTCCCAAATCTTGCACAACCATTGACCTATCACATGATGACAAGTGTCCTCCTATCATTGGCAGAATCTTTAGTCCCACATTGGTCCCTCTTCAACTCTCAGCATTTGAAAATCTTTAAATACAAGCTTCATCTTTGAGCAAATCCTCCACAATTCTATGCAAGGTTACTCTCTTCATTTGAGATTTGATCTTGTTCATCATCACTCCACCATCTTCATAGCATTTTCATCTTAAGCTTTGATCAAGGATTGGGAAAGGGTCACTAGCACATGTGACACCAATCCAACTATGGAATAGAGTTTTGACTATGCTTTTATATGCTTACATTTGATCATCTTTGTTTACCTAATTTGCATGTTTCATTATAGTCAAGTATTTCATAGTGATTTCAAATCTAATGTTTTGCAAAGGACTAACATGATGATATTATGTTAAAATTGTTAACATTTTGCAGATTTGATGTCCACAGTTGTAGAATTAGCACTGAGAATGAATGCAACTATGTGTTAATCACAAGTTAATCTTATTCTTCAGTTTTAGTTTACAATTTCTTGAAGCTAACAAGTCTGGTTAAGGTTGGATGAATTATTGTTCTTTTTTGTTCCAAAACTCTGATCTATCTTTTGTTGTTTCTTTAAAAACCCCAGTTAGATTAGGTTTTATTTTATGTTTGATCTTAGAACGATCCAGAAGCTCCACATCAGCAAGCCCCTTGAATATTATTGTCATATTGACCAATTGAGCAACATCAGCATAGTTGAGAACCAACTACAGAGACCTTGGGAGTTGAGATATCCATGTTATCATCTTTCTCTTTTAGGAGAAACAGAATAATAATATTTTGTTTACACGTTGTTGTGCCATTTGGACCAAAACACTAATATGATTGTGAATAATCATAATCCTTAAATACAATTTTTTTCGGACATCAGAAACATCATTAAATTACAAGGATCTCCCCTCAAAGAAATCACACTTCGATTTGGAATCTGCATGAGAATTAACATGTGACTTATAATAATAATGAAGGGAACCCCTGCCCTAAATGGCAATGTAGTCATTTGTTATTGAATTGGATTTCATTGATATTCCTATTTTTTTATTCACTAATTTTAGTCTTCCCATTATGGTATACCCAATGGGACCCATTTCCTTCAAATTTAATAGTTGCTTTGAGTTTTGTGATTCTTAAGGTTATAGGTATGGATTGACACTTTTTACCTAGAGTTGCACTTTTGATTTGTAGAGAAAGCTTTTGAAACACACTATTGTTCTTTTGATACACGTTTCAATGATTTTGAGACATCTTTCGACACATATAAGATGTAGATTTACACTTTTTATATGCATATCAGCTCATATGAGATAAATATTGATGTGTTTTATTTGGCATGCAAGATTTTAATAATTTTAGTAAATTTTGGATTTTACTGCTTATTGTTTTCTAACCACTAAAAAAAAATATTTTTTATGGATAATCCCTATTTTATTTTCTAAGACTAATAATTAGTTTGTAGGATTTCAATTTAAGTTTTTTTACAGACTGTGATTGTAGGTACATATGTATAATTGCACATATGAAGCACAAAGTGGCACATGTAAAACATAGATTAGCACATCTTATACATAGAACAATGCTTCTAATAACCCTAGTGGTGTAGGGGCACCTAGTCAATTTTTTGTAAATATGGTCAAATGTTATATTTTTGGGTGTTTTGAGTCATGTTTGGTGTAATAAGGTCTATTTAGACCATTTGAAATGTAATAAGTCGCATGGGGTCAGTTTTAGTTCAAGTTTTCATTTTGTTGCAAATGTTGCAAAAAGTGTAATGCAACTTTACATTTTTGTCTTGTAATAGGAGTTGAACGGTCATAAGTTCAAAAAGTGGTTATGAACCATTGTGTTTGGGTTGGTGATGTTTCAATATGCCTCAAAAACTTTGAGGAAATATTTTGGATACAATTTTGGTGCACACACAATAATAAAACTTCATTTTTTGTGTGTTCTTATTGAAATATGTTGCTACAACATTTTGTATGGATCTGTATAGTCATTAAATGATATAAGGTGGATTGGATTGGATGTTCATGAGTTAATAGTGTTTTAGCTTTGATTTGAGTTGATTTCATAAATTTTTATTGTTTTTATAGGCAATTTACTAAAAGAGGTTTGAAAACCCTAGTTTGAGAGGGTTTGAACAAGAAAATGGAATAAAGGACCATTCCACTAGTGAAATTCTCTGTAAATTGGTGGAATGGTAGTAGATAGATTTTTTTTTAGTTTAGTAGTGATTTTAGATGTAGGGGATGGAGTTAGGGCCCTATTTGTGCAAGCCTTGGCCTAATATCACAATGTATTAGGCTAGAATTGTTATGTAGAGATAGGGTTTTGACATTTGGTGAGTTTGTAGATGTTTCAAGTGATAAAATCTATTTATTCATACCCAATGTAACCTTTCTAGAGACTTGGAGTGAATATTGGTGATTGGGAGAGGGTTTATCACATACTTTCTTTGAAAAAGAGGCCTAATTAAGCTTAAGGGCAGCGTAGTAGTCCATTTTTGAAGGATATGTTCTAAAACAAGTCTATGCATAATTTTGAGATGTTCAAGAAGAGTATAAAGGGTATTCAAAAAGCTATTCCTTTCATGGTTTTGAGGACTTCTCTAAAAGATATGCCTAAATTTCATTGTTTGATGTGCTACAAGCAAAATTGAGGAAAATTGTGGGAAATCACCAAGTTAGGGTTTTCAAAGTGAAAAGGTTGTTCAAGATTGACTGAATTGAGATTGATTTGACAAAATTCTCCCTACTCTGCATCACATAGTGATACATCGAAGAGGTAATTTGGCACTTTTGATAGGTATAGTTGTGTATCTTTTATTTAGTTTGACACATTTGATATTTATTATTATGCTTTTTATTCTATCCATTTGATTTTATTTTACCTAACACTTGCATGACTTTGGAAACTAATCAAGTGATGTAGATTAGAAATTTCTCTTGATAAGTGTTTGAATCTGGGACTACTGACATAGTTTGGTGTAGGGTCTAAAGTGAAATATATTTTTATTTTATCTTATTTGTACACTTCGTTTGGGCTTTAAAAAGTAAACATGTATTTTTTCTTGTGTATACTTTTGGTGTGTATTCTCTCTCCTTGCACTATGTGTGAGCCTAGAGATCAAAAAAACCTTCTAGTTTACTTATTTTCTTTATTGTTTAACCAAGGTTATACTAGTTTTGTATGATCTCCCCTTGCACTTTATGTGAGCCTAGGGATCAAAATCACTAGTATCAATCTTCATTGCTATTAGGGGACTACTTGGGGATTTCATCACCCCAAGGTCGATATCAAATATATTTTATAGTGGGGTATATAAAGGGGGTGGAGTGAAAGTAATACCTTAAGAGTGAGTTATCATCATGTTCAACCAAGCTTGGAGATCCTTGGTCCATCGAGAAACTCTCCTAGACTCAGGTATTTGTATATATAACCTGAATTCATAGATATCACTATGAACCTTGTTTTTAGCAAGCCTAATACCATCAATTATCAATCTAGTGTGGTGCAAGGTACAATACCATGCCTAAAGTTACTCAACATGTAATGTCTTGAGGAGAGGTAAGACTTATTTGGGATAAAGGTTTCAAATCCTCTAAAGAAATGAGAAATGTGAGCCCTTGTTCCACTAGATACATATATATCCCCTCTTGAGAGTGGAACACACATATTTAATCCTATGATATTCTAGTTTGGACCCACACTAGTGCAATATTCCTACTTGAATAAAAATAAGCTTGTTTCTGTTCTAAGAATATCTATCTTATTAATACCAATATACATCAATCAACCTTATTACCTTGAAGATAATCAACCATTGTGTATGTTGTTGTAGACACCTAAAAATGACCTAGGCCTGCAAGCTTCATTTTTACCACCTTCATCCTAGCATAATTAAGTTATCTAATTATGTCCTTGGTCCACATTCGACTATTGATTAAATAATTCATAATTATTTAATTAATTCATGTCATTTGTTCCTCATTGATTATTAAATAAATAAATATTATTTATTTATCTAATACGTCATTAATTATCTAAGTCTTCCTTTGATTAAATAAATTTCATAAGTTATTTAATTCCCCTTTGTCATTTATGTCTTCTTGATTAATTAAATAAATTTTATTTATTTAATTACGTCACTAATTAAATCCCCTTCTTCTAAAAATTAAGTAAATTCTTATTTATTTAATTTTGTCCACTTTCCACTATAATTAAATAATTATTCTAATTATTTAAATATTCACTAGCTTTTTCTCTCATTAAAATTAAATAAATTGGATTTATTTAATTTAGTCAATTCTCTTGAGTTTTGAATTAAACCATTATTTAATTCAAAAACAATTCTTTTGTCACATCCTCCATAATTAAATAATATCTTTATTATTTAATTACTTACTGGTTACCTGGAGTAAATAAATTTTATTATTTAATTTCTCCAGCAACCTCTTTGTCCGTGCCAGCCTTATCTCCCAATTTAATTCTTGACTTTTGACTTCTCATTTAATTTTGACCGTTGATTGAATTATTTTATAATTCAATCTCCACCCTTCATTCTTACCTGTTGCCCTAATTTTGACCTAACCCTAATGCACACATCAACATTCAATCTTAAGCATCGATCTTAGGGTTCTTGTCATCTTTTCATCCTGGCCACACAATCAAAATTGCAATTTTCATAAAAGGGCAATTTTGACCTCATTTGTAGATCTCTCAGTCTCTAGCTCATTTGACTTCTTGCACTCATAGTCTATGTCAACTTGCTGTCAACTTAGGGTCATAGTCATTAACAGTCATAGCCATTTTAGCTCATTGTAGGGTTATTTTTATTTTTTGCAAATCCTTCAACACTTGCATAGGGCTTAGTCTTTAGTCATAGTTGCTCATAAATCTGAGGGCATTGTTATTTATCTGCAAGCTAGGAGGTGTAACAAAGGTTAATCATGGAAGGTGAAGACTTAGGGTAACTTCATCCCTTTTGTCTTCACATCACTTCCTTTGTGCTTTGTTATTTCATAGGAATTTTTATTGATATTGTGCTAACCCCACTTAATAATAATTAGGATTTTCCCTTGATTACATTGGTGAACCCGACGTTGTTATTTCGGCTTTTCGTACATTTTTTTTTTGCTGTTTTCTATTGTTCTGCAGGTACAGGTACGGATCGCCGCAACATTTTTAAAAAACAGTGTGACGCATCATATGCGTCGCGACACACACGAGAACCTCAGAGCCGCAATCGTTCTGTCGCAACGCAACTGACAAACAGAACGACGCATCCGTCATTCCTGAGCCGCATTCGAAACCCCAAAAGCCGCATTTGCAATTCGCGACGCATATGTCTGGTATAACATTTTTCTTTCCAGTTTGAGGGGTTTTATTTTGAATTTCGGGTTGTCCAATCTTATCTTTTTCTGCATTCTGTCTTTATTCCTGCATGTTGAATAAGATTAGGTTTTCTATCACTAATCCTTTCTGGTAGTGGCTTTCTATTTTGGGTAGGGTTTTTTGTTGTTTTCTGTTGTTTTGCAGGATCGCCGCAAACGTCACAATGCATCTGATGACAGAAACGATGCAACTGCCATGACAGGCTGCAACTGAGAATTCCAGAGCCACATCTGACATTACGAGCCGCATTCGCCGAACAGAACGACGCATATGACAAACCGAGCCGCATGTGTCTGGTAATACCGCGCCGCATTTGTCTGGTAAAGTTTTCTGTCAGTTTTTAGATTTTAATTGCCGAATTTCGGGTTGTTTCTGTTCTCTGGTTTTCTATTTTTCTGTCTTTTTCTGTGTTGGTTATTCCTGCATGTTAACCAGATTAGATATTTTGTGTTACTAATAGTTTCTTGTAGCGTGTGGCGATCCTTTTTCGTGTGTCCAAGACCATCACATACAAGACTACTAACTCAATGTTTGCAGATTCGCATGTCAAAGAAGGAGATAACAAACAGTGTGCTTGTTTATTTCTAGATTAGCAAACTTTGAATTTGGTGCTTTTAAAAAGAATCATGTCTTTCATGCTTGAGTGTGCTTGTGGAGTGGTAGGCGAGTATGCTCTCACTTGGTGAAAACCTTGTGATCAGAAAACTAGAGCCATTCTTTTTTGTTAATTTACCCTTCACGATTCGGTATATCGAAGTATCCTCTCCCCTTGCGCATTCGTGCGATCCTGGGTGTAGGAGAAACGGTTACCGACTCTAGAACTTGGGCCTATTATGGTGGGAAAAAGTACTCACCCCAGGACGACTCAGACCGGTAGCACCCTGACACCGAGGGACTTCCAGCCAGTATAGAAAAGTGGGTTCTTGGGGAAAGCCCAAGAATCATGAGCGTGGTTCCGACGGGATGGATCCGAAAGGGGACTCTCGCCGCATAGATCACGCCCCATGAACGGAATGCCCGAATTAAACACCTCTTGTCTTAGTATCCAACCATTCTATTGGCCGTTGCTTGATATAGTGCAGGGTACAGTATCATGCCCGAAGATTACTCACTACTGATCCCCTTGAGTAGAGATAGCAATTCTTGGGATGTCACTACCCAATGAATCCGAATTTGGTGTGCTCGAATGACGTTAATGAGCCGTGGAGGGGAGCCAATGCCACCAAATTCTAAGCTATCCGCTCTCGAGAAGGAAATTGTTCATCACCAATCCCGAGGTATAACTGGTGGTGAGAACATCAAATGTAAGCCTGAGCGGTACCGTGGCGCTTTTCTAGGATTAATGCTTATAAGGTGTGCGGTTTGTCGCCAGGCATTGTTTATCCGGTGCATTTGGTTTTGTCACCAGTCAAACGAAGCAGTCATCAATGATCAAAAGCTTACATCCAGCACCCGCGAAATCGTGCAATTCAAAACTGTCATATCGTGGGCGCTTGGGCATTCGTAGCATAGGCTTTGTCCGCCTTATAAAGGCAGAACAGCATATGTATGTCGTCGGCATATCACCGTAAACAAAGTTGCATCGCGAACGCGTAGAGGTGGCATCGGCAGTTATAAAGCCGCCAAAATTTGGCATGGTGGGATAAACCGAGTATAATTAATAAAATACGGTATCAGCGTAAGGTACTGCTACCCGATCGAAACCAGTGTAGGCGTAAAGCCATCGTCAAACTCTGTCAAATTTGAGAGTTTATAGCGACTGGTTTTGAAATTTAATAGAGGTTTTGATACATACAGCTTGCATTGATCACCTTAGGTTTCATACCTCACCCCATTTAGTATCATACATTTAACATTACGTATCCCTAGGCTCATATCTTGCATACTTAGGAGTAGGCAAATCTTAAGCAACCCTTGGCAAAATCATTGTTTTTGAAATTAGACCCTTTTGGACCAAGTTATCAAACATCCTTTTAGTCATTGTCCTCCTTTGTGAGATCTCTTCCAACTCAAAAGTCGGATTGGGGCTCATTGAAATTAATCTTGTCAACATTAAATTAACAACGAAAGTCCTCTAAGCGATCCAAATTTGAAGAGCAGAGTTCGAAGCCCACCAGAAGTGTAGACCTTTCATTTCCATTTGCATCCACATTGCATACCTTATTCGCAAAAATCCAAAAACAGTGGTCATTTTAGTCGTCAGTTTGAACCTTAGATTTCACCTAGTGTCATACTTGCATTTAGTGGACATCCCCTTTGAGCAATCTCATTTATGGTCGAAACCAGACTTCAAAAGCGCAAAAGACAAATGGAAAACTTTAGGCAAGATCCCAACAGTCCTCCACATGACTCAAACTGGACCGTGAATGATCCCTTTACCAATCTAGACAATCAACCTCCAGTGACAACACAATCCCCACCTAACAACTCATTCGAGCTACATGCAAAAGAGATGAAAGCAGTCCAGCTCAGCAAAGGGGCACGCCAGAAGCATTGACACAAGACCCAGAGGTCTATCAGTTGGCTGAAACAATAGCGCGTCACGACAGGGACAGATTCGTAGCTATGCTCTTGAGTGAAGGAGCTAGGTTACCACCAGGATTTGACAGTAATTCGCTACATGACCCTAATGCTAACAATATTCCCAACATCTTGCACAGTGGTCAAATCCTAAATACTACAAGCAACATCCCTTTTGACACAACGACATTGCATACCACATCCAACATCCCAAACATCTCCAATACAATAAACACTACGTCTCTTGGGGGATCACAGTCATCCACAACATCCACAACACTACCCCAATTAAACACAACCACTCTTGGTTCCTTGACATCATTGGCAAATTATTCCTGCCTTCCTGTTATCACAACAGCAAATACCACGGGGGCATCATCAAGTCATCACAACTCCCCCCTGACAACTACATCTACTACCATGAACACAACACTACCCCAATTAAACACAACCACTCTTGGTTCCTTGACATCATTGGAAAATTATTCCAACCCTCCTGTTATCACAACAGTAAATACCATGGGGGCATCATCAAGTCATCACAACTCCCCCTTGACAACTACATCTACTACCATGAACACAACTTCAACGAAAGCATTCAGTAATAGTTCGCAACATCCTTTGGGAGGAGCCACAGGACGTATCTTTATACAAGGACAACAACAAAACGTGAACACAACAACACAGTCAAACGTCATTACCTCCCAAGGTACAAATACCAATGTTCCCCTTGTGCAAAATCAGCAATTCACACAAAAGGGCCAAATAACTCAACCCATGACATCGTTAATACATCATAACATTCATGGTCACAACATACCCCAAATAATGACACACACAGCTGGGGGACACATTCCAACATACTCATCAAATGTTCACACTCATCAACAGGCACCTAACCACAACTTCCAATACCAACAACACACATCACACGTACCACAACAACCCGTACCACCACAATACATCTATACTCCCGCAGGAACACATGGTGTACCAGACAATCCAACGTATGGAAATGTAAATGACCCCACCATAGATGAACTCAAAACAACAGTGCGGGATATGGCGAAGCAAATGCAAAACATGCTCATTACAGGCAGGAAATCCGAAATATCATATGACTTGGATGTGTACCCATTCGACACAAACTTACGTATGCCTGCATTTTTTCCAGGATATGTGTCACCCAACTTCACTAAATACAAAGGCAAAACAAATCCCATTGAACATCTTCGCGAATTCGCAACTAACTGTATGGATATCGCCTACGAACCCACATACTTGATGAGACTTTTCTCCAAAAGTTTGGCGGGTCAAGCCCTTGAATGGTTTTCAACGCAAAAAGATATCCAAAGATGGGATGAGCTCAAAAGAAGGTTCATAAAAAATTACGCATACAATATTGACATGGACACCTCTATCACTAGTTTGTGCAATCTCACACAAGAAGAGTCGGGTGAGACATTTATCCCGTTCTTTCAAAAATGGAGAAGCCTCGCTAGTCGATGTCACATTGACATTCCTGAAAGAGAAAAGGTTGACATGTTTGTCCAAACACTTTTAGGGCCCCTCAAATTCGCATTGCAAATACATTGTTGCACAACTTTCACAGAATTAGTGGAAAAGGGGGTCCAAATTGAGAAAGCCCTTATCGCAAAAGGAGAACTGAGGTATGGTTCCAAAAACACAAACACCAACCCACCCGCTGACAAAAACAAATATTGGGTCAAGAATAAACATGTCACAAACGATGGTGTCGTAGACGCCAAGACCGCAAGTCCCATATTGGCTCTGAAAGGGGTACAACAACAAAATAGACCAACAACGACACTGACACCTTCCCCCAATACTCCTTCGAACAGTCAAAATGATCAAAACCGTCAAGGACAATATCGTCAACAAAGACAATTCCCTAGAGGTCGCACATACACCAATTTAGGTGAACCCATTGCAGACGTCCTCAAGAAATGTATCCAACATGGGGTCATCACACTTCCAGAAATAAAACCTTATGACCCCGGATAATTCAAACCAGCATGGTGGGATGACAACGCAATTTGTGAATACCATCGGGTCAAAGGGCATATAACCTCCAACTGTAGACAACTGAAAAACGTAATCCAAGACCTTATTGAAAATCGCACCATCGAAGTAGGCGGATCGCAATTCAATTCCAACTCGGATCATACTATCCACAAGAATCCACTGCAGGATCATGATCCCCATAATGCTTCCACTTCAAGTCCACAAAACCAGGCTAACTTCACCCGAGCCAAGTACGATTACTCTGGTGGACCAATAATACATAATGTTAGAACGGACGAGGAATACATCAACACCATTACGATCAGGCGAGCACCACAGTGCAATGCTACTACACGAAGTGGCAAGGTCACTATAGCTGGTCCACCTCCCCCTGGACAAGCCAAGATCACTATAGCAGGTCCATCTGCTAAGCAATCACAACCAGCTTCATCTGCTAAACAACCAAAACCTGTCTCAACCCCACAATAGTGGAAACCCAAAAGTCAGTTCAATCTCATTGACCAACTAGGAAAGACTCCTGCGCAAATATCTATCCTTGAGCTGCTTCGTATTTCTCCCGCACACAAAGAAATCCTGGATAAAACGCTCTTAGAGTCGTCGGTCCCGAAGGACATTGATGTCAATTAGTTTGAAACTATGGTGGGATATCTCACCACGCCGCACCATGTCACCTTCTCAGATCGGGATTACTCATCATCAAAAACCAACCACAATGATGCGTTACACATAGAAGTTTTTGTCCACAAACACAAGGTTAGACGGGTTTTAATAGATGGCGGAGCAGGGTTGAATATATGCTCCCTTAAACTGGTTAAGGCTCTTGGATTCTCTGATGCATGCGTAGACCCAACAAAAAGCATAGTGATCAAAGCATATGATGACGAGGAACGCTCTTCGCGAGGTGTTATCTCTCTCCCCATCCGAGTGGGACCACTCATTGTCGACACAACTTGCCAGGTCCTGGATTTGGAACTACCATATAACATTTTACTTGGCCGTCCATGGATCCACGCTTTGAAAGAGTACATTCGTCAACTTATACCACCAATGCCTCCAGAAGTTCGCTTTTGATGAATGCAAGGAAGTCACCATATATGGAGACCCGACCCTTTCAATATTGTACCAATTGTAGATTTATCTCCCAGAAGCCAGAAGTGCACATTGGCGAGCATCGGCTCCTGCGTCCGAAATGCACGTAGGCCATGCTCGAAGTTATTCTTCCCGCATCCGCTACATCCCGTCTTGCGACGTAATGCAGCCTCCACCAGCACAAGACCAAATCAACCCGATAAAATGGGGACCGCAAAACGGAGTTCAAACTAAATACAGTATGCGGCCTTAACTACAGAAGCGCACGCCATCGAAAGATATATGAATTCAACCATGTTTGAGAATGGAACCGCCAAGAAACATTCAAAGTTCCAAGACCACAGTTTTCATCAAGTGGGGAGACATGAGTGATGAAGACCTTGCCGATATCATAGGATGGATCTACAAGGACACAGTCTCATTACCTCCACTACCAGTCCAGAGATATGGCAAGGGTTACAATATCATGAAGGCTAAAGGCTACGATGGTACTAGTGGCCTTGGAAAAAATAAAACTGGTCGAAGAGAACCCATAGAAACTTTCCAAACTCCGAAGTATCTTGGATTAGGGTTTGGATCACTCGCCAATGGTGATCGACGTACCCATGAACTTTCCAGTGAGCGAGTACATGCTTCTGAAAGTGTTGAGACTACTAGGGAATACCTAACTGAAACAGACTCCCACGAGTGGGAATTTGGCTCCGAACGATCCCTAAGTGACTGTTGTCTTGATGATTTGTTTGTCAAACCAGGAGAATTGACCTCTGAACAATGATTTTGGCAAACATTCAAAGTTGAGCGGGCACCAAACAGTCAAAATCCCACTACCACGTCTCATGACACACAACAACCACCATCCGAACCCCCTCAATCTAATCTATCCGAAGTATCAGATGATATTGATAACCAGGGCTCTCAAACCTTCACCCCTCATTATGACAACGAATATGACACTAGTGAAGGAGAATACTGGATAGAGTCTGATGTCGAGTTGGACGATGATAACCTCATCTACAACATCAACACATCCATCTGTATGCTATCGGCATCCTCACCCGAATTCACTAGCTTTGACGACGGCATTTCCTTAGTCTACCCTGAACTAGTCGATTGGGACCAACAAGGACCGCCAGTTCTAGACACATTCCAAAATGATGAAGCCATTGCTGAATTCATGGGATTACGCGAGGGCATACCCAGTGGGGACCACAGATCAGGATTTACTATTGATTTGGATTGCGCGGCATACTTTGGTGAGACGGTTCAGTCCTCTAGTCGCAAAAATAAAAATAAAGTAAAAAATGAAACGTCTCTAGGTGAAAGCACCTCTTGTGATGGAAATAGTAAAACAAGGGCCATTATTTGTGGGTGAAAACCTCGGAGGCACCAAAGATGGAGAATTTGGACTTTCTCCCCGTGCAACAAGAGAGATCGACCATGCTTGTTGAGGACACCATAGAGGATAACATTTCAACTTCAGAAGACCCCAAGATGGTCCTATTTGTGGCATCATTGACAGATGAAGAGAAACTGGAATTTCATAAATTCTTTCTTGAGCGAGGAAAATAAACTTTGCATGGTCCTACGCTGACATGCCAGGATTGGACCCCAAACTGGTTATACATCATCTGCCACTAGTACCCAATGCTAAACCAGTCAAGCAGAAGTTGCGCAAGATGCACCCTCAAGTTGCTCTATTGGTTAAGGCCGAGTTAAAGAAATTACTGGATGCCGGATTCATAAGGTCTATAGATTATGCTGAATGGATTTCCAACCTAGTGCCGGTGACAAAGCCAAATGGACTAATTCGGGTATGTACAGATTTCCGAGACTTAAACAAAGCATGTCCAAAGGATGACTTTCCTTTGCCCAACATTGACATCATAGTCGATCTAACTGTAGGACATGAGATGCTATCCCTCATGGATGGTTTCTCGGGTTATAATCAAATCCGCATTGCTCCTGAGGACCAACACAAAATAGCATTTACTTGCCCATGGGGTACATACTGTTGGAACGTCATGCCCTTCGGCCTCAAAAATGCAGGTGCCACATACCAAAGGGCTATGACCACGATCTTCCATGACATGATGCACAATATAATGGAAGACTATGTAGACGACTTATTGGCCAAATCAGCAACAAGGAAAGATCATTTGACGGTACTTGACAAAATCTTCAAGAGACTAGAAGAGTACAAGGTGCGGTTAAATCCTAAGAAATGTATTTTTGGCGTCACGTCAGGTAAGCTATTGGGATACATAGTTTCCCGAAGAGGCATAGAGGTCGATCCGGCAAAGGTTAAAGCAATCATAGACATGCCTCCACCTAGAGGGATCAGTGAACTCAGAACCCTGCAAGGCAGAGTACAATCTATTCGCCACTTCATAGCACAATTGGCAGATAAGTGCCACCCATTCGATTATCGTTAATAAAGGTGTCCTTGTTGTAGACCGGATAAATGTCAACTTGAGCCTTCCAGCAAATCAAAGAGATTACCTACTTTATCAACACGATTATAGCTAGCCTATTCATGGAAGCCATTAATTCATACATCACAGACCACTAATTTCGTGGGACATTCGGCTCAAAATGATCATGAAGGGAAAGAAAGAGCAATCTACTACGCATCGACCGCTTCTTGATGGGTTATGAGTTGAATTATACATACATTGAACGTGCATGTCTCACAGTTGTCTTTGCAGCCCAAAAACTAAGGCATTATATGCTTAATCATCAGACGCAATTGGTTGCCAAGATTGACCCATTAAAGTATCTATTGAGTCGAGCAGCGTTAATAGGCCGATTGGCAAAATGGGTCATGATCCTAAGTGAGTACGACATACAGTATGTTTAACGCAAGGCAATAAAAGGGCAAGTAATAGTAGATCAACTGGAAGATGCGCCAATGCAAGCCTCTCATCTGTTGGTAACTGATTTTCCTGACGAGTCCATCTTTCATACGGAACCAGCAACACCATGGAAGCTGTATTTTGATGGGTCTCACACTGGTCATGGCTCAGGGGCTGGAATCTTGTTCATCACACCACAAGGGGATTCAATTCCTAAGTCATTTCAAATTGCTTTCCCTTGCACAAACAACATCGCCGAATACGAAGCACTAGTTACAGGTCTCAAGTTGGCAATCAAATGGAAAATTCAGACATTGCTTGTATTCGGGGATTCCCAGCTAGTAATCAAACAAGTGAATGGTGACTATGAAACAAAGGATGAGAAGTTGCTTCCTTACAAGAGGATGGTGGATAGCTTCCTAACATATTTCCAATCAGTGTCTTTTGAACAAATCCCCAGGGTACAGAATAAGGCAGCAGACGCAATGGCTACTATTAGTTCTCTCTTGGACATCCCTAAAAATGTGTCGCAATTTGAGTTCCTAGTAGAACAGCTGTTGATACCGGCATATGATATCCCAGAGTCGGAAATGGTTTGTGAACTTGTTGGTCCCAACTCTCCTTGGTATCAGGACATTTATGACTATCTAAAGACTCACACCCTTCCATCGAACCTATCCAATAACCAAAGGAAGTCCTTCATTAGAAAATCCGCAAGGTATGCCATTATCAGCGACACCCTATACCGCCGTAGTTTCGACAGTACCCTCCTTAGATTTCTTGACACCGATGAAGCATGTACAACCTTACGAGAAGTGCATGATGGTATATGCGGATCTCATTCGAGCGGTCCTACTCTGGCTAAGAAACTAACGAGACTTGGATATTATTGGCCGACAATGGAAAAAGATGCAATAGAATATGTCAGAACCTGTCGCAAGTGTCAGATCCATAGTGATTTGGTCCATGCTCCAGCACAAGAACTTCGGCCAATCACTTCTCCGTGGCCTTTCGCTCAATGGGGACTCGACCTCATGGGTAAGATTCATCCAACTTCCTCCAACGGCCATAAATTCATTATCACCGCCACTGAGTATTTCACAAAGTGGATCGAAGCCATTCCATTGACATACATTACTGGCAAACAAATATCAAAGTTTATCCTCAATTACATCATTTGCCGGTATGGCCTCCCACAATCCATCATCGACAGCGGGCGTGGTTCAAAACCAAAGGCGATGCGTGAGTTATGTGGCGATTCCATATCAACACCGCTTTTCATCCCCATACCCCCAAGGGAAATGGCCAAAAGTTGGAATAAAACCATTATCAAGATCACCCAAAGGTATCCATGTATTTAGTGCGATTGGCACATCTGGGAAACAATACAGTAGATACCCGGTGCGCGATGAACACCCGCAGGGCTACCCATTAAGCCACAGTCTTTGGATGCGGAGCATCTACCCGGTGAGGAATTGAAATTCGCCGCTCTGGTCTTTGAAGGGTCTAGCTAATGAAGAGGAATACCGACAATCACGCTTGCACGAGCTGGAAATGCTGGATGAAAAAAGACAAAACTCATTGAATCACCTCCAGGCATATCAAAATCGCCTTTGTCGTAGCTACAATAAAAAGGTCATGGTCAGAAGGTTTGACATTGGCGACCTGGTTCTCATGCAGAACCCTAAGAATCAAGCAGACAGAGAAAAGCCAGGAAAGTTTGAACCAAACTGGTTGGGTCCATATATCATCATATCTTCTTTTGGTTCTAGAGCATATCAACTGGCGACTCCAGATGGGGAACAATTGACTAAACCCATCAACAGTTTACACCTCTGAAAGTTCTACTCATAGCATCAGAGGACAAAGCTGGAGGACCTTAAAATACAAAAAAAATTGAAAAATGGAAAAAAATCGTCACCTTGATGAAAACCTGGCAAACAGGCGTCTTGATGACACCAAAAAAATCAAAAAAATCACAAAAATAGTAAAAAGAAAAATAATTCGTCCAATAGTGAAAACCTGGCAAACAGGCGCTTTGGACAAGTACCATGGTGAAAACTTGGCAAACAAGCGCCATGCGTAATCAATCATTGCTCTGCCATCTATTATCACTTGGTCTAAACTTGGCTTAGGATGAAGGTTGTCTTCGCCATTATTCTGCAAGTCACCATCACGTCCTGCTCTACCTATCCTAGTGAACGAACGATCGACATCAAGTCCTGACGACTGTGTATCCAGCAAGTCAACAACATCCTTTCTGTATCCCTTGCAAATGGCTAAGTCTTAAACCTGACTGGGGGCATAATGTTTATCATGCGACTGCAGTGGATGGCACGTGAGACAAGAAACATCATAAAATGTCCTGAAAAAAGACAAAAACATCATAAAATGTCCTAAAAAAAGACAAAAACATCATAAAATGTCCTAAAAAAAGACCTAAAAATCATAAAATGTCCTAAAAAAGAAAAAAAAAAAGAAGACAAAAACATCATAAAAAGGTCCTAAACAAAGACAAAACATTGCAAAATGTCCTGAAAAAAGACAAAAAAAAAAATCATAAAACGTCCTGAAGAAAACCAAACAAAACATTCGATCGCGCAAGACACACAAGTGCACTATCATCTCTGGTCTAAGTCAATCAAGTCACTAAGTCCATGTCATTGTCCGAACTACGTTGTCTCTGCGCATTTGCTACGTAGGCAAGACTCACACTTGAGTCCCTGAGACATTAGGTCAGTCCTATTAGGTTTGTCAAAATAAATCATGGTGCAATTTTTGCCCATTAAAACAAGGTCATTGGTCGTGTCGAACTACGAGGTCTCTGAGTGTATGACGTAGGCAAGGCCATCTATCGATGAGTCCCTGAGGCCACACTAGGTCAGTCCATTAGGGTTCATGACACTACAATGGCACACACGTCAAAGAAAATCTTCAATCAATTTCCAAATGGGAAAGCTCCTGAAACAAAGTAAAGCAATCTTTTATTCAACATGACAATCTCATTAAGGCAACATTGGCATATAATCAAACACAAGTCAAAACAAGTCAAAACATTATAACTGCTCAAACTGTCAAATTTTGGTTAGTCTTCAGATGCGTCCTTCTGAAAGATAACCTCTGTCATTTACGCCTTAGGATGTGTCCTTCCTAGGCGTCATCATCGTCATTCGGCCTTTCGAGCGATCCTCTTGACATCTAAGGATCCCTGTTCCTGACATTAGCGTTCTTCAGATGAGTCCTTCTGAAGAACCAACTCTGTCATTTATGCTTTAGGATGTGTCCTTCCTAGGCATCGTCATTATTTTGAGGTACCCCTTACGACCATTAGGGATCAAATCCTCCCGACATTCGGCATCATTCAGGATGTGTCCTTCCTGAATTCACCAAGTCTTGACATTTTCAAGGTCATCAAAACTTTAAATAGTCAGACATCTTGACATCATCAAACATGACACCTTGGCATCAGAACAATGGCTATCCAGATGCACTTGACAAACACTTGGCAATTGTCTTTTCATCTCTTATCATGTTATTAGTTTTTCAGCGAGATCCCACTAAGCAGGATTTAGAGAAGCAGCGATGTAGCATGACAATTGACACGCATGACTACTAGCTTCTCAGCGAGATCCTGATCTTGGGATTTAGAAAAGCAACGACATATCATGATAGAGACTTTATTTTTGAAATTTGGCAATCATGTCACTAGTTTCTCAAGGATGTCCTGGCAACAGGATTTAGAGAAGCAATGACGTTTCATGATCTGTCCTTGTCTTTTTCTGCCTATGGTTGATTATGACGACAAGACTGGGGCAAGCACGCTCCTAGTATGAGTCATAACCATCCTTGTCTGTGACTGTTCTGTCTTGGGTAATGGTACGACCTTGCACACCTGGATCTACGTCATATCTTGGTGTTTGTTGACCATTACAACAGTTTGCCCAATGATGATTAAAGAGCAACGAATATTAAAAGTCTTATAGTAAAGTGTTGAAGGATTTGTATCTTCTCATAGGTCTTCTCCTCTTTGGTCTGGTCATCTTCTCTCATCGGTCTCGTCATCTTCTCTTGTCCATCCTGCGATGATATCCTGTGTCATTCAAAAACATAAGTGCATACATGCTATATCCACTGCATTAGGTCCATACATACATCATCCATGGCATTAAATAACATCATACATGGCATTACATCATATACATAATCATAAACATTGCATTAACATAATCATCATCATTGCATATTTTACATAAATGCATCATGCACATCATTAACATAAGCATACGAATACTGCATAATCATGACATCAAAAATCACAACATAGACATCATAATACACAAATGGCATCATAAAATAAGCATCGTACATCATACACACAATAATGCATAGAACATCACATAACACATATAGGCTGCATCAAAACTGCATCATCATATAAATATCATCTCAAAAATATGCAATGTCACAGGATAAAGTCAATGGATATCCCAAAAAATGGAGCTCGCAGGCTCAACAATAAACATAGTGTGTCCAAATACAAATATTCCCCTAGGGTAGGCTCTCATCATCCCCTCGGGGTGAAGAATGTGGTGGTGGCTGAGGCCCTGTCACTGGCTCTGAAGCAATGGACGGTCCTGTAGTGCCCTGTGGCTGTGAGGATGAGGGAACTGCGAATGAAGGCATCATCTCAACAGTAGTAAACACCTGTGAGGTCACTGCTGCTGGACTCTAAGAAGCGGTAGGATCTGTCACTGGTGGCTGACCCTGTACTGACCTCTGAGCTGAACCAATAGAACCCTGACTGTGCCCCGAATGATGACTCGGAGTATGCCTGCGCGAGTGGTGTGATCTGTGGCCTGATGTGTGTCCTGTGGAAGTCGACCCTCTGACACTGCTGTGGCTCCTGGTACCACTGCCACTACCCGACCTGTGCCCAATGCCTGTCCTCGTCTGTGATCGAGACAGGGTAGGATCTCGCTGCTCTGGTGGCACTGCCTGCTCATATAGTGTCCTGTACTGCCCTAGCCTCGTGCTCACCCTGGCCAACTCCCGAGCCATGTCTCCTATGGGTCCTGTACATAGGGCCGCGAACTCTGTACACCATCGTGCTGAATCCTGCTGGCGGATCACCGCCTGATCCCGCTCCACACGGGCTACCTCTAGTGCTGACTGTAGGGATCTCACCTGTGTCAGGCTAGCATCTAACCTCTGCTGCAGATCGACCACTCGCTGATCAGCTGTCGCATCCGGTGGCAACTCTGAAGATGGTATCTCCTCCTCACCCTCCACCATCTGCCATCTCAGGAGTCTCTCCGCCTCACCCACGGCCTCATCCTCCATATCATCATCATCGTCCTCCTCTCCTGCCACCACCGTCTCCTCCTCTCCTGCCACCTCCTCCTCCTGCCTCTCCCCCTCCGCCTCCTCCTCCCCGGCTACATCCCCCTTTGATGCCCTGACCTCCTCCTCCTGTCCCCCTACCTCTGGCCCCCCCTCCTGTCTCCCCTCGCCCTCTCCCTCCTGTCTGGGCTGCTCCTCCATCTCCCCCTCTTCACCGACATCGGGGATAGCATCTAATGCTACCCTCGTCCTGTATTTGTGTTGTAACTGCTGACTGGCTTTTTGTCCATCCCATGATAGCCTCCTGCCATCTCAAAGTCATCTCCACCTGGGCCTCCTCTCCTTGGACCCCCTCTCTAATCCTCTGTGATCGTGTGGTGCGGATGCTGCCCCACCTCTCCAACCCCAGGCCTGGGCTACTAACCCGTCAATCTGCTGTGTCGCGAAGGCCACTGGGATGGCCAGCCCCCATGCATACTCTCTAGACGATCGGGCATACTCTACCATCCCCATGGGTACATCCTGCTGCTCCCTGAACTGTCTCAGTACACGCTGTGGTAGATACATCTCAATGATCAACGATGTCTGTACTGTCCTGCCAATCAGGTATCGATACTGCCTGCAAAAACTGAGATGATCATCCTCATCATCCCATACCTCACAATCCCTGTAGGGTCTCCAGATGAAGGTCACCATGGTATCAATCTGATGTCGCCACCACCCTGTCTCACCCATATGGGTCTGCTGTAATGCACCGGCATAGTAGTAGGAGTAAGGCATCCCCGCGGCCAGCTGTGGTCTGTCGATAGGAGGGCGGAATATGGAAATACGCTCCCATGCCCAGATCATCATCAGTGTGGTCCCACAGGAGATACTCTCTCCTCTCCTATACACAACATCATGCAGCTGATGATAAAGTGTCCCCAGCAAACAAGGACCCCATGCATAAACTGTCCTATCTCGTCGCATGCCGACCATGACATCCCCCCAACCAATCGGAAATTCGTGTCCTTGTCGGTCTGGAACCAAGATGCCACCAATCAGAGTCACCAGAAATGCATCAAAGCAACTGTAATGCTCTGCCAGGAAATCCCAATGGATCTCGTAACCCTCAATGCCGAGTCCGGCACCCTGATCCTGGTAGTACGCCCGGAAGGTCTGCTCGCCATGGCGGGGATCGTACACGATCCGCTCCCCTCGAATCAGAATCTGGAGAATGCGGTAGACGTCCTCCAAAGTGATGGTAGCCTCACCTGTCAGCAGGTGAAAGGAACAGGTCTCCGAATGCCACCTCTTGCATAGCGCCGTCAGTAAACCCCTGTTCGTCCGAATGGCGGGCATGAATGCAACATGGAATAAGCCGAGTCTCATCAGTCGTCGCCGCTCTCACGGGCCTAGCTGATCACCAAACCGAAAGGTCCTCGGTCTGCTCTCCCTCGTGTAAATAGGGGCAAGCTGCCTCTGCAAAAAGACGAACACTGCATTAGCACCTTTTTGGACAACTGTGACCATCATAGAAAATAACTTAGGGCATGAAAACATCAAAACAAGTCAAAGTCAAAAAATAGGCAAATGCGTTGCAAAACTGCAATTGCGTCGCAAAAACACAAATGTGTTGTTCGAAATATCAAATGCGGTCCACCAAGTCAAACGCGTCGCTATATAGCACTTGCGTCGTGAATTTAGGCGTTTGCGCCACCACATTGCGAATGCGGCGCGGAAATTCATTTGCGGCATTCAAATAATCAGTGGCGTCGCAGAATTGCGATTGTGGCTTTTGATATGTCAAATGCGATGTGGTTAAGCACTTGCGTCGCACCAAATATATAATGCGGCGCAAACCGCGGGTGCGGTTTGTTTGTTCTTTGCACTTGCGTCGCGACGCATCAAATGCGGCGAACGCGAAGTCAGTTGCAGCTTACGCGAACGCATATGCGTCGCGGCGCATTCGTTCACTATCCTAGAAAACATTAAAAAATACGTAAATCGAGAAAATGACAAAGCAAGTTTAGGGTACATACCACAGGTCCTGAGCCCTCTGGCCGTCTGAAGGTCCTCACGATCTCTCCGCGGTGCTCTGTCACTTGAATCACCATCGTCGCTGCTGCGCCTTTTGCTCTGAGCTCTCAAGATTTACAAGGTGAATAGTGAAAGTGAATTGACTTTTACCCCTTTGACCATCTATTTATAGGGTGAAAGTGACATTTTTCAACTGCGGTTAATACTGGAGGTTCATTTCCGTGCCTTTGACCTCTCCGTAAGTTGCTTTAAACATGTCAGAATCTGAAACCAACCGCGCCGTTGTTTTTCTAGCCATCAAATTGATTTATCGGGACCTTTTGCAAATTTTTTTGGTGCCGACCCAAAATTTGAAAATTTCTCGAGGGGGCAGGAATACTCCGTACCTTCGCTGGGGCATATTTTTGACGTATTTTCTTTGTCACAATACGACTAGCGACATTATGACAAAGAGGGGCAAAATGTAGACACCTAAAAATGACCTAGGCCTGCAAGCTTTATTTTTACCACCTTCGTCCTAGCATAATTAAGTTATCTAATTATTTCCTTGGTCCACATTCGACTATTGATTAAATAATTCATAATTATTTAATTAATTCATGTCATTTGTTCCTCATTGATTATTAAATAAATAAATATTATTTATTTATCTAATACGTCATTAATTATCTAAGTCTTCCTTTGATTAAATAAATTTCATAAGTTATTTAATTCTCCTTTGTCATTTATGTCTTCTTGATTAATTAAATAAATTTTATTTATTTAATTACGTCACTAATTAAATCCCCTTCTAAAAATTAAGTAAATTCTTATTTATTTAATTTTGTCCACTTTCCACTATAATTAAATAATTATTCTAATTATTTAAATATTCACTAGCTTTTTCTCTCATTAAAATTAAATAAATTGGATTTATTTAATTTAGTCAATTCTCTTGAGTTTTGAATTAAACCATTATTTAATTCAAAAACAATTCTTTTGTCACATTCCTCCATAATTAAATAATATCTTTATTATTTAATTACTTACTGGTTACCTGGAGTAAATAAATTTTATTATTTAATTTCTCCAGCAACCTCTTTGTCCGTGCCAGCCTTATCTCCCAATTTAATTCTTGACTTTTGACTTCTCATTTAATTTCGACCGTTGATTGAATTATTTTATAATTCAATCTCCACCCTTCATTCTTACCTGTTGCCCTAATTTTGACCTAACCCTAATGCACACATCAACATTCAATCTTAAGCATCGATCTTAGGGTTCTTGTCATCTTTTCATCCTGGCCACACAATCAAAATTGCAATTTTCATAAAAGGGCAATTTTGACCTCATTTGCAGATCTCTCAGTCTCTAGCTCATTTGACTTCTTGCACTCATAGTCTATGTCAACTTGCTGTCAACTTAGGGTCATAGTCATTAACAGTCATAGCCATTTTAGCTCATTGTAGGGTTATTTTTATTTTCTGCAAATCCTTCAACACTTGCATAGGGCTTAGTCTTTAGTCATAGTTGCTCATAAATCTGAGGGCATTGTTATTTATCTGCAAGCTAGGAGGTGTAACAAAGGTTAATCATGGAAGGTAAAGACTTAGGGTAACTTCATCCCTTTTGTCTTCACATCACTTCCTTTGTGCTTTGTTATTTCATAGGAATTTTTATTGATATTGTGCTAACCCCACTTAATAATAATTAGGATTTTCCCTTGATTACAGTTGTTTTATCTCTTTCCAAAAAATAGTTTGTCGAAAACTTGCAAAAAATCACCAACTGTTACACAAAGTTACACTTTTGACTATTAAAATATGCATTTGAATCATCTTGTAGAACTTATGATTTTTTGATATTCTATTTGTGAATCTCCCAAGTAGATTACAATTTTGATATATATTGCCCCAGATTTGATATACAATTTTTTTCTTTTAAGACGTATTGTTGTTCTTCTAATATTCAAAATTATGCTTCTAGCCTATCCATTTTTTAGGAGTTTCAAGTGTTGAGGAGTAGTGCAAGTCTAGTTTTCAACATTTTATTTCAACACTATGTATTCAAAGTTTGCAAGAGATGTTGGGTTCATTGTCTATTTGTTTGCACCAGTATGAAGTAGCATGAAGTTGTGATAGGATTGTATGAGAATGTTTTTCCAAGTCATATAATGTTTTTGAAGTGTAGCATGTAGGGAGTTGCATATTCCTTTGATTGAATCCATAAAAACTATATTTCAGGGAGTTTTTGCTTAATTTGGGTTGTAGCCCATAAAACTTATAAATCTTATTTTTATTTGTGAGGCTAGATTTGGAGAGTAGATCCAAGCAACTTGCTCACCATGGTTTTTCCCTTCTAGGGTTTTCCACATAAATATAGTGTTATTGTTTTGTGTTTTTTCTTTGAATTGCATAGTTTGATTCTTTATCTATTTAAGGTAGTATAAATATTTGGTTGATAAAGTTGAATTGGATTAATTTGTGGTATAAACTAATTCAGCCCCCCTTAGTATATCAATGTGTTCTAACACTTTTCTTCACAACCCATCATATCCAACATTCATACTAATAACCCATTTTCTTCACATCCTATCACATCTAACATCCATACACTTCACAAATATACAACATATCCATGAACACGTACATCCCTTGACTAATTCCCACAAATATTCTACTTAAAATCCAAAAAAATTCAAAATCTTTCACAAATACATTATCTAAACCATTCACAAATTTCCTCATTCAACATCCCAAATAACTCTTCCATATCTAACATACCTATGAATATAAATTTTTTGAATCAAACACAATTTAATTCTCAATCTATTCTATTTACCATCCCCACAAACACACATATACCTCAAACCCATAATTTCTCATACAACTCATTTTATATCAACAAAAATAAACCATTTCACAAAATCAAAGTCCTTCAATTAATTCATCAACCATCCCACAAAATCAAACATATATTCCCTTAAATAAACCACCAATCAACACAAAAAATGAATTGGTATCAAAAATAAAAATCTTGCATAAGAAAATAATTGACATGGAATTAATACATACAAAGAAAAAGTACATACTTGAATATATATGTCCTTACCCATTTGATCAAACAATAACTATTGTCCCCTTCCCTCACAAATTTGAAATGTCAAAGTTTGACAAGTATAATGGAAGATGTGATCCATACAATTCATTACCAAATTGACACTCAAGAATCTGTATGATCTCCTTCAGGATAATTTCATGTATATTTAAAGAATAATGATGGAACGGATCATGTCTTTTAATTTAAATTATTGATGATATCTAACTCACTTACCACTTGATCATGTTGCCTAATTATCTATTATCAAGTTCTTCCATTAATAAATAATATATGTTTTGGAACACATCCAAGTCAAATTTCATGTACATGTATGTTCATATATATATATATATATAATATATATATATATGTGCATTTATGTATGTATGTATGTTCATACATGTATATTCATTTTTGTATGTTCTTATGCTCATATGTATATAAATTTTTACATTATGTACACATACAATATATATGTTAAAAATAGGATTTCAAAATAATTGTTTAGGGTTTCAATATAATTATTTACCTAGTTAAAAAATTATTGTGATTGTGTGAGGTGAAAATTCATAGATGCAAAGCAAGATAAATGCAATGACCTAAGAATCTACATAATGAAATCCTCAAATTAACACAATGAATTCAAAGCAAACGAGAGGTTACCATCCCATGTCAGAGTGTGTTTGCATGATGTTGGGTTGTTTGTAACATTGCAAAGCCTCCATTATTGCTTTGTAAAGGCTTAAAGAACAATGTTGATGTTGATTGGAAGAAGGTATTTTGAAGATCTATCAATGGTGAACTTGGCACCACTTCGTTGCATAAGGTATGTTGATTCTTCGATCCTTTTTTGTGAGGAAAGAGGTTTGTTATATAGAAAGTTATATTTGAAATGGATGATCAAGATTCAATAATTTTGGATCAAGATCAACGGTCGAAAGGTGTTGAGAGGATTCAAACATGAGAAGATTGTGAAAATTTGATTGTATAATTTGTGTGATTGAGGAATAGATTGGCTAGTTAGCATTTAGATTGATCAGTTAGGATTTAGATAGTTGTGTTAGGAATTAGATGGTTGAGTTATGAATTAGATGTTTTAGTTATCAAATTAGATTGATTAGTCAACAAATTAGACTGATTAGTTAGCAATCGTAATTTTCTCAATCAAAAAGTGGGTGAGGAATATGAATTAATTGATTTAACTAATTAATTCCTTTTTGGATTTGAACGTACAAATTAAGTTTGAGTTTTGCAAACATAGTTGCATTAGTTTGATTTGATTTTTGATAAATAGTTTGATTTAATTACTCAAATTTTGGAGGGAAAGTGTCATAATTAAATTATTATGATTTAATAATTCAATTAACTTAGGGGAATAAGGTGTTTTAGCAATGTAATTGAATATTTGGTGTTATTTAATCAATCAAGATGAAATAAAGTGAGATTAGGACTTCATTAAATAAATGTAATTTATTTAATTGGTCAAAATGATAGAAACATGAATTAATTAATTAATGTTGTTTTATCCAATTAATATTAGAATTAGGGTTTTAGGACTTCATTAAATAAATGAGATTTATTTAATTTATCGAAAATGATGAAAAAGTGAATTAATCAAATAATGTTGTATTATTCAATTAATAAATGAAATTAGGGTTTTGGATGTTGTCAATGTGAAAATGTAGTGCTATTTGATGATAATGATGTCGAGATGTTCCGCAATGTTTTAGGATGATTCTGAGATGTTTTGAGATGATTCCAAGATATTGTGAGCTGATTTGGGATGATTTTGAGATTTTTTGAGATG
>VDFB02378326.1:0-42223 GCA_007258455.2 Sequoia sempervirens
AGGAATTAGCAACACTTGGAAATTTTTCTAGACTCCCTTCCATCATGGGCGCATTTGACTAGTCAAGCAGGAATATCCAACGCCTTGGTTACTTCTTCCTTCACACATGTTGGAGATGGGCGCATTTAGGGGGCTGAGCAGGAATATCTCATGCCTTAAACAATTTTTTTTCATAGCTTCTTCTCCTTGAGGGCGCATTTGAGGGGGTCAGCAGGAATTTTAACATTTGAAACTTTTTCCACCCTTCCGCCAGTCTCATCTTGGGCGCATTTCACAGGGGGTGAAGGAATTTGTTCAGACTAAGACATTTTTCTGGCTTGCTCGCTCCTGTTTTACTATATTTAGTAAGTCTCTAATTTTCATTCTTCTGAAGCTTGGATTGATCTGAAATTTTAGCCACAGGACCCTCATGACCTAGTTGATCTGTTCACACTGCCATCTCGTGCTGACTTACTATTTATAGCATGTTTCTAGAGGTGATTTACTATTTATAGTAACTGCTTGATTTCAGGACTTCCACAACTCCGTTTAACTTGAAATTTGAATGACGTGATCCTCATGGGTTAATTTGCCTGTTCACACTAGCGTCTGCTACTGACTTGCTATTTATAGCATGTTTCAAAAGTGGCTTACTATTTATAGTAAGTGCTCAAATTGCCCTCAAATAGTGGAATCCTTGAAAGATACTAATTGCAGTGGGATACACCAGTTTTCAAAAATTCTAGCGTGACCCCTCATTTTGGGTCCCGAAGCTAGAAACCCTAATTTGACTTGCATGTTGACCAAACGATCTCCATTTGACCCCATTTATGTTGCACTTTGCTCTGTTCATGACGTTGAAGTACTGGGCAATTGCCGAAGTGATCCTGCTAAAAATAGTAAGTCCTTGAAAAAGTGACCAACTCCACTTGCATGTCACCTTGCTGTGTAGCTCTTGAAAACCCCATAAAGAATAACCTGACATGCACCGAAAAGTCCTGCATGCAAACCCTAAAAATAGCCTTTGAAGACAGCTCTTGAAAAAGGTCCTGATCCTGATTTGCATGTTACATCACTGCGAAGCTTTTGAAAAACCCACAAATAATATCCAAACATGCATTGAAAATTCCAACATGCAAACCCTAAAAATAGCCTCCGAAGGCTGTGCTGAAAGTTATCATCTCATCTTGCATGTTATACCATCGCATAGGTCTTGGAAAACCCAGAAATATTCTGCAGACATGCACTGAAAAACTTTGCATGTAAACCCTAAAATCTGCTTCCGAAGGTGATACTAGCTAAAAATAGAAAGTTGCCAGATTTGGTTCAAATTTTGCAGACAAGCAATTTGGCGTGTCCTGGATGCAGTGTGGTGGAGAGAACTTCAACAGTGCTGAGAAAATGTCCCAAATTGAACACTTACTAAAAATAGTAAGTAGTTGGAATTCAATGAAAATTTGTTGGGATCCTGCTGGAAGCCTACTGACTGCAGTGCCAAGCTTAGATTTCAACTTACTCACTCCATTTGACTTCAAACTGACTGGAAAATTCAAAACCCTAATTCTCAGACTTAGCCAAAATTTCACGTTCAAGCTCAAAGACGGGCACATCCCGGAAAGGCGGACAACAGAAAGAGAGAGACAGAGAGAGACAGAGAGACAAAACCAAAGCCAAAAGACGAGGAACGGAGCAAAAATTAGGGGGTCCCCATTTTAAATGGGGTGATGTGTGAAAAGGTCACAACAAGAAGGAATTGATTTATTGTTCTCTGCATTTGTTTGGAAGGTTCGATCTCTCTCTGGTGCTTGGGGGTTTGATATTATATACATCATAAAGTGCGTATTTGTCTTGGCACATTGGTTTGAGGAAATTATAGCTTTGGGAGAAGAGGATTTATGCAAGGAGACGCTTCTTAAAAGATTCAATACAGACAAAAACTAAAGAGAGTTGCTTGCAATTTACGTCAGAAGGGAATAAGACAAAAGGACGAATTAAGCATCTATCGGGAGCAGTTGGGAAATCTATTTGAAAGGAATTTGAGTTAAAGCTTTAGGTGAATACTTTAATCGCTACATTCTGAAGATCAAGGTGGATATTATATTGGCTATTAAAGAATTAATTTAATGGTTGGGAGATATTCGATTTCATTGAAGTAGTTTATGACCTGCTGGAAGAAGACACAATTTGTGAGTAATAAATAAAATTGCTTTTCACCTGTCGGGAGCAGCTTGGCAAAGGATTTCGATGACATTTTGAAAGGTTATGTGCTCAAATAAAGTTAAGAAGAAACGTCAAAGGTTGTGGCGCAACTTTATTCATGTTCGGTATAGTCAAAGGAACCGCTTAAAGCTTTCTATTGTTTGGAAGAAAAATCGAAGATGTCGTATTTTCCTGGAATGGCATCCACGTTGCAGCTGGAACAATCTTATAGATTGGAGGCAGAGTAGAATTCGTATTTGCTAGAATAGAGTCGCAATCCATCTTGGAAGTTGGCGCTAAGTGACTGATTGAGATCTTCAGGAAGGAGACATCTGAGTCTAGCACCATCGGCATTATCCAGCATTCTGTATGAACTTGAGACACATTAGGGATGTCGTAATAGCCTGGGAAGCACCAAATTAACATTGAGAAGGCGTGTGAAGGCAACCAACCTAGATGCACATATACCGGTCCAATTCTAGCTTAAGTGAACTCAATTCTTTGATGGAGCAAGTCGCAGCCATCAAGGAGGATTGATTTTTGGGTGAGACTTCACTATAAGCGTCCTTGGCTGGAGAAGTTGCTGACATCCAAATACAGAGATAAGGCGATTGGAAGATTACCCAGGTTCTTATTACAATTATCATTTTGCATAAGTTGCAAATCAAGAGGGAGTATCATTGTATCGCTGTCTAAGACTACACAGGTAAATTATGTAGCTTGCTGAAGATTGCTTGTCACCAGCTAAATATTGTTGTCCTTGCACTGCATATTATTTCTCATAATATTCTTTCAGCATTGTAACGTTTAAAGTTTCAAATAAAGCATTACAAGGAGTTGGAGAAATAGTGGTCATTGTAATTAGAATTGCTTCATTGCTATTTACTGATTTGGAGCTATCACCTTGAAGATATCGTTGAACTTAGCTTACATAAGAAGACTAAATGTATGGCAACTATTTGTCATAATGACAATTGATTGTAGCAGCATACTTGCATAAATATTCTATTATTTGGAAAGTCACAAAACATTTGCACTACATATTAGTTGCATTGGAAGGCATATGATATCATTTCATCAACATCACAAAGAGTAAAGCAAACTGAAAAGCACTTCTAGCCAATCGATTGAAGAAATGTCCCAAAGTCAAAAATTGAGAATTTCGGACCAAAATAAGTAGGGACATTACATCAGATTAGCCAAGGACATCTCAGTTTTTCCAACAAACTGCTCAACAAAACTCCTTAGTAGAAAAGGGGCAGTAAATAAAATGGAGACGATGGCAGATAAGAAAAGTGATCTTTTCTCAAAAGAATTCAATGATACATTCAATGGTAAACAGCTAAGGGACTTGCAGAAATAAAAGGATGTAGGGAATTGGCTTTATGTAATTGAATTAGAATTGAAATCCATGAAATTTACCAATGATGTTCTCTCTAAGTTGGAGGAAATAGACACTTATTTATCCAAAGTAGATCAGGCAGATTGGATGCTTCTGAATTGGGCTATGCAACCCTCAATGCTGGCTTTGGTCCAGCACAAGTTCATGGAACATCCTTGTGAAAAACTGAGACTTGCAGTTGCTTCTTGTCTCAGTGAGATCATAAGGATAACAGCTCCTGTAGCACCCTATAATGATGGCATACTAAATAAAGTTCTACAGCTGATTGTGGAGAGCCTATATGGGTTACATGATGTCAAAGCCCCTACTTTTGGTAAAAGGGCTAAGATTTTAGAAATCATGGCAAAAATCAGACCATTTATCTCTATGTTGGATCTCAAGTGTGATAAATTGATTCTGCAGATGTTTCAATGCTTCTTAACTAAAATTAGAAAGCATCATCCAGACAATGTGAGAGATTGTATGCAAACTATTATGTCCTTAATCCTAGATGAGGATGATGATATCTGCAAACGGTTGCAGTCAGTGTTAGCCATTTGGAGGAAGGAGCAGTATGTTACCTCCACAGCTTATGCTTTCTCAAAGGGTTTGATTCAGCAGAAGATTGAAAGGTTCAAGAAACAGATGACTGAAAATGAACTAATCTCAATGGGCTTGCAGGTTGCAGGATCTCCCAAAAAACGTAAGAACCAAATGAGAAGGGAGCAGATTTGTTCCACATGTCAGGGGTCTTGGACACCTGATCACAATTGTGGGGCTGGTAAGGAAGATAAGTCAGCCAAAGAAGTTTGGACCAGCGATGAAGAGGATAGATCCCAACATATTGAATCAATTGTGGCTTCAGGTAAAGGTTACACAAGTTTCTTTGTAGGTAATTTGGAAATTATGCTTGACAATTATGGAAGGGCAATGAATTCTTTTGGTGATTCCATGACTCATGTTATTGCTGCCTCATCTTCTCCACATGAAAACATTGGTCCAAATGTTGTTGATGGTAACCCTATGTTTGATTCTAATGCTGCCTTGGTTCTAAATCAGCAAGAATGCGAAGCAGATATCACAAAAGAAGTTTTCTATAAGAGCCAAATCCCTCAAGGTAAATCAGCTAATCCAACATATGAATCTAATGTTGGTAAGTCACACAAATTGGAAAAACAATTGAAGGTCAATGAAGATAAGATGGTTGCAGCATTAACACATTTTGATGACATGCACAAGCTGGTTGAAGGTCACCTTTGGAAGGGACAACTTGACAGTAGAGAAAAAAGGGGTAAAGAAGAATCATCTCAAGCTGATTTGCAGGTAATCAAGGAAGAATCATTGTATAGGAAAGAAGAAGAAGCCTATGAGCTTGTGGATACTAAGGATACCTTGGAGGTTGCTCAAGAGGCTCTACAAAGAGCAGAAAATCAGATTGACAAGCTTAACTTAGAACTGAGTTTGGCACAATCTCAATCATAAAATCAGTTTCTTATGACAGCTACCTTAGAAAGGACAACCACCATTGATGAGCCACCGAAGTTTGCAGAAGAATTGGTTGAACACTATGAAGATTCTATGAAAGAGTTTGTATCAAATGCTGGTTCGTTGACAGTGAACAGTAGTCCTTATGCACTTTTCTGTCATAAGAATTTTCAGGTTGACATGGATTTGGAAAATCACTTTGCATATACTCAAGATTACAAGCCTAAGCATGAGGATGTCTTCATTGTTTCAAGTTTCTCACAAAGTATGAACTTCCCCTGTTTTCTGAAGATTGGCATCAAGAAGGAGCATGAGGTATACAAAGTTCTTGTTTGCATGGACATAACAAGAAGTTTGAATGAACATGGGAGCCATAGCATTGAAGAATTGACAGTTAAATGGTTAGCAATTGATCACATCCTCTTCTAACCAATAAGAAAGCATTATATTTGTTGTATGAGCCATATTCTAGCAGCCTACAAGCAATTGGGAATGAATTTTCAGATTTGGTTCCTTGGCCTCCATCCCACATTTCAATGTATGAAAGTTCTCCTATGATGCTAATCATTGAATTTTCAGATCATGCAGTGATGATAATAACTAGTTGTATAGATTTGAGTTCACTTAGTAATCTCTACAACACTTGGGAAATGGATGTTGATGAGAATTTACCAGTCCATGAGAGAAAAGGCATTCGGGAAGTGAGTCTAAATCAGTTTTTCAGACTTGTTGCTACTGAAAATCGTGAAGGAATGTGTGTGATTACATTTGGAGATACACTGAAAACTATTCCTCATTTCAGGCCGAGTATGCTTAATGACATAAAAGATTTAGGTACATACATGGGTGACAAGATTGCACTTGATAATAGAGTTTCAATTTATGTTTATATCAGAGTGATGCAATGTCAGCATGGTGGTTCCCTTTTTAGGTTGATCTGGAATCCTGGAATCACTTGGGTTTGCAGTTCAACAGTTGAGGATGAGGAAGCCAATGTCGGCTTACTGGGGTTTACTCCCATGGGGGTCCAGTTCAGTCTTTTCGGAGAGCAGTTACCTAGGGAGTGGGCAGAGATGGTACAATATTTGATTGCTCTAATTACTAGTTGTTATCAGGAGGTTTCTTGTGTTGGCATCCAACAGAGCAGTGCTTTCAGCAATTGGTGCTACCAATCTCCTAGGTTGATTTGGGACCCTGGGATCATACTCAATTTCAGTTGGTTCAGCATAGTGATCTTGGGGTAGCATTGGAATTGCTTGAGGACAAGCAATTTTGGGAAGGGAGGACTGTAATGCCCCCTTTTTCTAGCTCACATTGTATGATGTTGTCGTTAGCCTATTTCTCCTTGGTTCTGTAGGCTAACCAAGGATTTTAAGGAATCTTGAGGATTTTTGGCCTAGTCAATTTTCGTTGTAGGTCAATCTGGGGCGTCTAGAGGCAGTTTTGGCATACTTACTATTTTTAGTAAGTCATTAATGTTGTGAATAGTAATTCATCAGGCAGGCTGCAGTCTCTAGTGACTATGTCTCGTCAATGGAACTTTTGGGGTATTATCGTCAGATGATTTTAGTTCCATTGGTTTCATTCATCTTCGCATTAATAAAGTTTAAATTATAAAGTTAAATTCAATTATTTAACTTTATTAGTGTGAGTCTAAAGTTAAGTGGGAAAGTGAATAGTAAAAGGGGCCCCTTATTTTAAAATACATGAGACATCAAAAAGGCAAAAGAGAAGTTTATGTTTTATCCCATATTGGTCAAAAGTGTGAATGAGCTCTTATGAGAAGCTTATAAAAAGTGTTGCAAGGGCTCATTTTCAGGATGCTTGGTATATGCTTGGTTATTATTTTCTCTTGGAAAATTCAGGGAAGCTTTGGCTTTCAGCAGGTTTGAGGACGGAATCCCTCGAGCTTGAAGGCAGCGAACGGAAAGCCATTGTCTGTTGGAGATATCATTCAGGTGTCTCACTTTGTGCTTCAGATTTAAGCTATTTTTGAGGGTTTGTCAGATTTGCAGTAGCTGTTGTATTGTTGCAAAATATATTTGTATCTGTAAGTTGCCATAGCTGATGTATTATTGCAACTATTTCTGATTAAATGCAAAAGCTAGATTATTTTGCAGTTTATTATTGTGCTAGAATTTCATATCTTCAAGATTCTACAGAAGTTTCTATTTTAAATAAAAAATCTGAAAATTTAGGGCAGAAAATTGGGGGTTTTTGAGTCAGATCTAGTTTGGCTCATTACATTCCCTCTTTTCCATTTTTTCTCTCTTCATTTTTTAAATTTTTTTACACTTCTTTATTTTTTTCATTTTTTCCTACTTCCAACTTTTCCTTTATTTTTTCATTTTTTCATTTTTTAACTCCATTATTTTCTCCTTAGCTATTTTTTCATTTTTGGCTTCGACACAATTTTTTCACCTCGTACTTGTTCGGTCTTGTGGGTAGGTGTATTGTCCAGTTCTGATGCTCTTTTTTTGTACTCTACGTACTCAAAAAATGTTTGGTTGGACGTCCCCTTCTCCTTTTCTCCTTTGTACTCGTCGTACTCGGACGAAAATGTCTAGCTGGACGTGCCCTTCTTCTCTTCTTCTTTGTACTCGTTGTACTCGGCCGGCAATGTTTGGCTGGACATGCCCTTCTCCTCTTCTTCCTGGGTTTCTCCAATCTATAGCATGTTACACTCTCGGTGGAACACCTCATAATCCTCCATTTTCCAATGAAACAACCCGTTAAGTGAGCTTGTCTCGTCCTCTTAGCAACTCTCAAGTTAAAGTACACCATCGGCATTCGGTTCCATTGCTTTCCTCCCTTCATTGAAATTTGACTCACCTCCGTCCGATTCTGATCCGGAGGAAGCCAATTCTTCGTTCACGACCTAGTTCTTCAAGTCAATGACGTATTTCCGCCCGTTGCTCTTGATTGAGAGTGTGTTCCTCTTCCAATTATGATTTGCTTTGGCTCCCACCAACCATCCTCTTCCAAGCAACGCATCGTATGCCTTCCTCTGTAGTGGGATGACCACGAAGTTTAGCAGGAACGGTTGTGTCCCAATCATTACCTTTTGATGCCATGTTGATCGACACCCACAAGTTGGAATGTCGATGGCCAAAGTGTCAGCTTCCCAAGAATCTTCCATGTGTCTTCGAGTAGTACGTTAACTCCCAATACTCCATCGACGATAGTGTTTGTCAAAAAATTTCCTCTGATCTCCATTTGTATTACTGTTAGCATCTTCGCAATGTTTGTCGTTAGTAGCATTGTCGATGGTGGTGGTTCTGCTATCAATTCTTTCCTTCAGCCTTCCTGCCACTGACGTTGGTCATTACTATCGATGTTCGTGATCGCTAGTCCCAACTATGGCATAGTCTAGAGAAGGTCAATCACCTTTATGGGTACGGTGGTCTGCAGTACCTGCTGTACAATGTTGTTTTCTGCCTCCGACTGCCAAGAGGTGTTTGGATTATCTAGAGGTGTTTTGTGTTCCTTTGCCATTTCCAGTTCCACTTCTACTTTTGCTTCCTTCATTCTTTCTTTCTCTGTACGTGGATTTGGGTAGGTGGCCTTCTTCATTTAAGCTCTAGTAATCGCCAATACCTCTTACGCTTCCACATCTAACATATGGATGCCTTTCTGCTTGGGGCATTCGTTGTCTTCATGATCACCCGGTCCACACCACTTGCACAATCTTCCCCCTAAACCTTGACCGTTCTGGCATTCCCAGGCGAAGCGGCCCCATTCATTGCACTTTCGACATTATATCATGGGCCTTCCTTTACCATCATACTGTATCTTACTTCTCGGACTTTTGTTGCTTCAGTAACCTCTAGGGGATGCATTGCTATTGTACTAGGGCTTCAGTGGTGTATTCGGCGGTGTTGACGATTCTCCCTGAGTGAAGAGTACTTGCATACCCCTTGCTTTTAGATTGTATGGGCATTCCTTGATGGAATGTCCCATCACTTGGCAGATATTGCAAAATAGCTTCTTCGGGCAATTTTCCTTTATGTGACCTTTCCCCTTGCAATCTGTACACCACAATTCTTTTCCTTCCCTCGTACTCTCCTTATCGGCCTTCAATTCTTTCATCATTCTCATCATTTCCTTCCTCAATGCTTGTATGGTCTTGGACTCACTGTCACTGTTATCGTTTGTACTCTCCTCATCGTCTTTCTTCCTTTTCCCTCAGGAGGATGTTTTATTTTCACTCTCTATATCCATCGCCCAATTGTACGCTTCATCATACGACGATGGAGGAATGACTTTCATTTTCTTTCTCAGCGATGGGAGTAACCATTTGATGAACCATCACTTCTTTAGCCTGTCGACCGACTGAGTCTCCAGTTGTAGGTGCACACATTCTCGTGCATCCCTTGCTTTGTATTGTAGATTTTTGCTACAATTTCACTGTCATCTCTCAAGAGTTTGAATTCGCCTTGGAATGCCTTCTTGAGTAATCTCCATGATGCCCTATGTACTTGGTCCAACTCTATGTACCATTCAATGGCACTGTCTCTCAGCGTCGCTAGAAATGCTTTCAGCCAATAGTCCACATCATCTTTCCCATTGGCTATCCAAATCATCTTGCACGTCTTACAGTGCCTTATTGGATCTTCTGACCCATTCCTCGTAAATTCCAACAGCTTTTTCCTCTCGACTAGTGGAGTCACCATCCTTCCCTGATGCCCTCCTTGTGTATTAGACCTGACTGGACTGGTTCTCCCGCAACATTATGGTGCATCACTTGCACTCTCGGCCACATACGAGTCTCTCCCACGTCTTCTGTCAACGTCCTTGACACCTTGAGTCTCCTAGGGTTCGTTCCGATACTCCCTCTGCCTTGGGGTCTTAGGCTCAGATCTTCTAGACCTCAGCCCTTCATCATCGTCCAATATGGACAACTCCTAAATGCATCAGATACTACTCTCAAGCTCTTCAATCACTTCATTTTCATTTTCATTTTCATAAATTTTGGTGCACTCTTGCAATAGAATGATCGATTTAAGTTATATCTTCATTGATTTCTTTGGAAAGGTGAGAGCATACGGAGTACAAATGAGGACAAAAAAAAATTAATTGAGAAGTGTTGGTGGCAAGCCAACCAACTTATAAATTTTAACAATCATAGAATCATTGTAACCAATTGGTTGATAGCAAGTACAAATGAAGTTGCATCAATGCTAAAATGGTGGATTAATGTTGTGCCCAATCAAAAAAAAATTGCTTCAGTAAGGCATTTTGAAAAGAATGGTCAAAGTCTTGTAAAAAATTATCGTCAAAGGTCAAAATTTCTAAAAATAGAAATTTTCTATTTTTACTTGAGTCAGGGTTTTCTAGGTTTGTTGTCAAAAGGATGTTGGCAAAACTTTCTAAAAATAGAATCTTTGCATGGAGGGTCCTAACTGATTTTGATTGGTCAAAAATACTTCCCTAGTAGGCTGGTCCAATCAAAATCATCAAATCATCAATATTTCTCTGGTGGGTCAATTCCACTTTTTCAGAAAGCAAACCATGAGTTTCGAAGTCATCAATGGAGGAAGGTCAACTACTAGGTGTCAGATTCAAAGTCTCAAATGTTGTGCAGACAACATGGAACGACAAAAGATGGACGAAGAATGGCGAATGGAGGAGGCAAATTCAAAAATGATGAAATTTGTGAAAAATTCTCTAACACTACAAAGTCTAGGCACCCCTGTCTAGTCAAGGCACCTAGCAGTCAATGCCTTAGCCAAGGTGCATTGAGGGTCAAGTATTTCTAGGATCAGTGCCTTATACTAGGTTATATAGTCTCAATCAACTAGAAGACACAACACATAAAAATGACAAAAAGAGATATGATATCTATAATTGAAAATGCATAGTAATCCATCTCCAAACTCTATACATCCACATGCAATAAGGAAAAGACCATTACAAGTGATATCTTTTATTTAATTGCTACAACACTTATTAGGTTCACACTAACAAATGTGGCAAGAGAAAACACTAAGCTAAGAGGAATTTTTCATGCTTCATCACTTGGAAGTCTTCTCGAAGATTTACAAATGGCCAATGAGACATTCATTTTCAAAAAATAGCTATAGAATAGCTACCTCTTTGCAATTTACAAAATGAGTTGCTCTAATGGTGATTAGACATGCAAGATTTGGAATTCTAGAAGATGCCCGACATTGTAGTTTGGAGGAAATGGAGAAATGATTGACTCTTTGAATGTTAAATGAACTCATATTTATAGCACTTTTTCTAGTTGCTAAATACTTGCAAGAATTCGATAGAGAACTAAATCTCATTAATGCTATGTTTATGACAAGTTGAAATCTTGTAAAATCTGCTGAAAATGTAGCTTGGAGATGGTACAAAGATTATCTAGATTTGAAATTCCAACCATCGCATTCATAGCATCATAGCATTCTTCAATATTCACCGTTGATTTTTTTCTTGGATGTGCACCCTTGGGATAAGCATGAGTTTTCAGGAGATAAAGACCAGTTTGGTAGTTGTAGGAGTCAAATTGGGAATTAGTGGCGTTTTAGTAAGTGTCAGAGAGTGGGTGAAGTGAACAAGAATAAATGTATAGATTTAATGTGGGATAGGATGAGGATAAGGGAGATACAGGATTTCAAGTCAAGACTAGATAATGGAATAGGATGGATGAATGGAGATCGTAAAGTTTGAGGAAACTTTGCAAGGGGGTTGAAAGGAAGGAGTGAATTGAATGGGGAAAGTGTAGAGAAATCATACAATATTAGACATGGCAATAGGATGTCCAGGTGGAAGGAAAGATATCTAGAAGTCAATGTAATGTCCCCTTCCTAAGCAGTGATCATTGTTGATAGTCAACCTATCCCTCGGTTTCCTATAGGCTAATGAGGTTTGGTTAGGAGACTCCCTAATTCTTGGAGGTCATGTTGTTCAACCATTTGGCATATTCCATGTGTTGCAGTGAGTTCAAAACTATGTGTTTCATTCTGGCACTTTCTAGAGCATTTTTAGGCACTTGGCCCAACATTACTATTTTTAGTAAGTCACCTCCTCAACATCGACTTGGCACTTCCACGTCTGTTTTTCCTCGGCATATTCAGTTATTACATTTAATATTTATTTGGTGATATTTAATGGCCTAGGGGAATTATTTTAAATAATGTTAATGTTATAAGTTAAATTAAATATTTAACTTAACGTTATTTTTAATATTTTAAAGGTGATTTTATTATATGGGGTCTAGGGGACATAAGGAACTTTTTAAAAAAAAGATATAAGTTGTATTAAAAGTGGGATGCCTACAAGGGAGACATAAGGGAATTTTATTGAAATAAATTAAGCTTATTTCCCCAAGGTGAGTGGGGTTTTGGAGAAGCAAATAAAAGTGCTTTTGGGAATTCATTTGGCATTCATGCTTAGAAATTTACGAAGAGTTATTGCAGGTTCAACAACATTCTTCCATCGATTTGTAAGGACAAAAACCCTTACGGAGAACATCCATTTCGAAAGTGCAAGATCTTTCCTAGTGGATTGTAATGTCCCCTTCTCGAGCATGATCTTTCCAGTGACCATTGGCCTATTCCGGAGACCCGTAGGCTACTCTGAAGGTAAAATTAGGGTTTCTTGTTTTGAAGGATGCTCTTGCTCAAGGTTGGTTGATTCAATGGCGGATTCTTTCTGGGTTTTCAGAGAGCTTCGCAGTGATATGTTCTTCTTGGCATTCTAAGTATCTTCAGGAATTTACTATTTTTAGTAAATTCTATTTCTGGCAGTGTTCCTATTGGTTTCGGCATGGTTGACTTTCTACTTCAGACTGATCAGTTGGCTTGCTCATTTATGGCTTCAGGGCTCAATTGGAGAGATAAGTCGAATTATTTAATTAAAGTCATGTTTTAATGTTATATTTAACATTGACCCCCTTGGCCTAGCTCGTCACTTTAAGTTGTTTTAAAAGATGTCTTTATGGGTGGGCGCCTCATTGAAAGAAATTAATTATATTTCTTATAAAGTAAAGATTAACCCAAGCTCAAATTGGACGCCAATTTCAAGAAGGAAATAAAGTATTATTAAAAGCCAAAGTTTGCTTGGAAAAGTGGGACGCCTTCTATTGGAGGATTAGGGTTTGGTTTGAAAAGGAAGTTTAGGGTTTCGAGAAAGATCATCTGAAAATTATAAAAGGAGGCCTTTGGTTATCATTGAGATTATCTTTTATCTACAGGAATGTTATACTGCCGGATTGGCTGTGGGATTGCTTTGAGGAATGTAAGCCTCCTAGCTAGGCATTGCTTCTCGCTTGAAAGATAGCGACTAGTGGTGAGATAGTATAGTCTGAGTGTTTTGTATCAAGATTTCTGCATTATTGTCTTTGTGTGGCTTTGTAGTTCATATTTGTGCATTTTAGTGAGATTCTAGAATTGCATTTTCCTCATAGCAGATTATTGTTTTTAATCACAAGTCAAAAAATACAAAAAGTGTTGTTCTAGGTATTGTCTCATTGGTTTTCTCTGTTGGAGGCGACCCTTCATGAATATTTGCAGATTTTAATATGAAGCTGATGATTTTATAATGCAAATTCGTCATTCCTTGTAGGGCGCACTTTCTGGAGTGCCTTGGGATCCGTGCCATTAATTAATAGCCACTTTTAGCTGCCTTTTCTTATAACTAAACTAGGCGCCATCATTTTATAGGTCCATTGCATCAAACTTGAAGTCTTTTGGGTCTGTTTAGGGTGTTATACGAGCAAATTAGTGGATTACAGGCATGCTGGTTTTACATTTAAAAGTGCAGATCTGTACAAATCAGAATCTTAAATCTGGTTCTTGAGTGAAGAAATCAGTCTTGGTATCTTCATTAAGCAAGGAGAATCCTCTTATTAGATGTTCGTTGAATTGTTCTAACTTCATGCTCTTGGCAGGCGAATTCTTCTCATATTGTAAGCTGAACAGTAGTACTGGCAGCAGTTCTTAATCTTGCTTAATTATGATTTGTAATGCTTATCTTACATTCTGAAGTAGCTTTGTAATAATTTATATCTCCGTCATATGGTAGCTCCCATTCCGTCTCGGTCTGGAAAGCACATTCTTGACGTCGAGTATTTTCAGCATCATTGCTTATTTCCTTTCATAGCATTGTAATTCTTACACTCTGCCATATGGTCGCCTCAACTCCATACTGGATTGGGTAGCACATACTTGGTGTTGAGTTCCTTTTCAGTACTTGTAGTGGTAGAAGATCCTCTGACCATATGCTCGCCATCATCAGCGCCATTCTTGGTTAGAGTTCCTTCCAGTTCTGTCTTTGCATTTAGATCCTCTGACCAATGCTCACACCTTGCCCTCATCGGGATCCTGGTGTACATTCTGGTTAGAGTTGTTTCAGTATCGTTCTGGTTTAGAGCTAACCCTAACGACTGTGGATTGCTCTACTTGTTGCAATTGAAATTTTGAAAAAATTTGGCTCGGAATATTTCATGGATATATAGGTGATTTCACTCAAAAATCATACAGGGACTGATTGTTTTCAGATTTTGGTGCTATTGCTTGGGGTTCAAGTCAGATTATTGGAGGAAAATTTGAGACATCTGAGCTGCAAATTTGAAGACCAAAAAATACAGATTTATCCCTCTTGTTTCTGGTTGCACCATTCCCGAGGCAGGCCGTACTACCCTAGGAGGGAAGTGGGAGCTAGAGGTTGAATCGCCCAATTTTTGGGCCAAAAATTTGTAAGGTTTGAGGTGCCTAGGGTTGGAGAAGACTCAACAAAAATATTGGAAGGGAACAACAATGTTTAGAAGGAGATTGTAAGCTTTTATCGAGTTCCAAGGTTGCTGGTCATAGTCCAGTTTCAGGCCATTTCCAAACAGCAGTGAATGGGTATGTCTGAAATGCAAATTTAAGAGTGCTATAGTTATTTTGATGATGTAAAAACATTTATTTAATGCTGTAATACTTCTGTAATAAATCTAGAATAAATTACAGCTTGTGGGTATTCCTAAATAGTTGAGTTTTCAGCACTTGCATTGCAAATATTTGTATTCATTGTTATTGTTGTTATTTATCTATATTGCAAATCTCAAACTGCAAACACATCAGAAACAGAACACCAAAAATAAAATATAGGGTGCATATTACAGTCAAGTTGAAGTTCACATAAGAAAAAATAGAAGCAAGAAGACAATAGAGACCTTTGTAGGAATTTGACGCAAAAGTGGATGGGGATACCAAATATGGGAGAGGAAGTTTGGTTATCATTTTAAAAGTGGTGGCTAGATCAAAGGAAGAAGATGGGTCAGCTGCTAATGAGATATGGAATCTCACCTAGAAAAAAGGTCTAGCTAGTAGAAAAATACAACAAGAAAAATCTTTTTAACATAAAAAAGGCACCCAATATATAGGAACACACCTATCATGAGGTGCATGCCAACATTTTTTTTTTGTTTTTAAAGGGAAAAAAAATTGTGTAGAGATGTGTGTGTCATGACAGGCATGCGTCAATATAAAGGACATCTATTTTTGTTGTAAAAGTAAAAAAATTAGTGCAAAGATGTGCACCTCATGATAGGTGTGGGCCTATACAAAGCAGCCACAAGGATTGAAATTGCAGTCTATTAAAAATCTTGCCTAGCAAAGATGATAAAAGATTGACACACAATAGTGGTAAATAATGCTTGAGTAAAAGGTATTCTAAATAGTTTTCAAGTTCATCTTTACATCAGCATATAGGCGAGAAAGAGTAACAAGAACCTAACAATAAAAAAATGCAGCCAAGACCAATAAGCATCATGTTTAGGTAGAAAACTGATGAAGACTTTCTAATCCAGTCAACATTTGAAATTTGGAATTGTTCAAAGGAAGAAGAAATCCTCATAAGAAAATAAGACAAATGCACCTATTTTCTAGACTTCCATTCAACAAACATTCTTCACAAAAAAATCTTTGTTGATGAGCATGCATGGGAGAAGAATCATGTGTTTGATTCAAAGAGATTGAAGTTTTCAAACATCCAAAATCAAATAAGTTAATACCTAGATGTGCATTGGATAGTAGAAAAGTGCTAGGTGTAGGACACGATTACAGGCACATGAGAAGACCTAAATTTGTACCACAATAAAGAGTTACCATTTTTTTTAAATTTGATAGTCAATGTATAGGTGCGCAACAAGAGATTAGGCATGCACCTCTCTAAGAGATCCAATGTTGCCAATTTATAGGCATGTGAGGGAGTTTGAATGTGGCTGTATGAATGAGTGTATAGGTGCATATGGAGGTACAAACACTTCTACAAAGAGCTAATCAAGCAATTTTCAAAGGTACCTTTTGGAAAGTAATAGGTGCAATAGGGTTGGAAAGGATGTGAAGTTTGGAAAGAACACAATGCTGAGGACTGGGCATTGACAAAAGTTCCTCTAGTGCTTGTTCCCATTGCAAATGGAATAGATGAGATGTAAGTTGTTATAGTTATAGATGTTTTGAGGAGAGCAAAAACGAATGTCATCATTACTTCTTCAGAAGACAATCTACAAATTGTGGTTGCAAGAGGAACACAATTTTTTGTTGATAAGCTATTTAAAGATGTCATTCAATTGAATTACGATTTGATCCTTTTGCCACGTGCTTTGCATGGAGCTGAAAGATTAGGTTCATTCCAACAACACTTGGTCAAATTGCTTAGAAAGCAAGAAAAACCAAACAAATATAATGGAGCTATATGTGTGTAATGAGCCGGACCAATTTTTTTTTTTGAATTTTCACAAATGATTACAATGCAACACGCACCCGTTAAGGTTAGCAGAAACCCAAAACGATGCGGAAAGTAACTCTAACCAGAACATACACCAGGATCCCGATGTGGGCAAGGTGTGAGCATTGGTCAGAGGATCTCAAAGGAAAATGCTGAATAAGAACTCTAACCACGAGATGCGCCAGTGAACGACGAGCATTCGGTCAGAGGATCCCTATCTAATGCAATACTGAAAATTAGCTTGACACCAAGTATGTGCTACTCAATCCGTGACGAATATGAGGCGACCATATGGCGGAGACTTAGGAAATTACAATGCAAAACAGAAATAGGCGGCAAGCCAGCCTCTTCCACTTGTTCAGTGGGCAGTACAAACATAAGAAATTGCGGAAATGTTAAAAGATGCTGACAGTACTACTGTACAGCTTACAATATCAGAAAATTCATCAATTAAGCATAATATAAGAGAGTCTTCAACATTACATCAATATAGAATGATAGCTTCAGGTCTTCTCAATAGCTTCCCTTCCAATTAACTCAAAAGATTAATTTAAGCTCGCTGTTATGACAGAGTAAGGACTATTTTTCTGTTATCAGCAACACTGTAACACCAAAATATGCTCACAAACCTCACACCACTCATTCAAAATGCAAGTAAATAGATGCAAATGACAACTAAGATGATGGCGCCCAAGTTCAAGACACAAAACAACCCCAAAACACTGATATTTAATTTCTGCTCAATTCCCAATGAAGGTACAATGGTACGGCCCCTAGAGGAGGGCGATTTCTTCTTAAAATTCCAACACTTGATTAAAAATCACAAAACTTTACAATAATTGGCGCCCAAGCAAGACTAATGGAAATATGCAATACCCACAATGAAATCTTTTTGTATTTTTGAATTATGAGCAAAACATGCCTACAGCAATGCAACATCAGCAACACTAAAACACGACAAAATGCTTGAACATCATCACTAAATGCAATAGAACTCAACTACAATGCAAAACTACCAATAACAAGCTAACCTCTCAACTAGTTGCTATCTTTCAAGCAAGAAGATGAGCCAATGCTAGGAGGTGTGCTTTCCTCGAAGCGAGTGCCTGAAGTCAATCCAGCAGCATAACGGTGTAGTAGACAAAAGATCCAAATGAAGAGCTGAGGCCTGATTATATAGACGAGAGAGAAACATCTAGAAGCTTCCAGAGGGCGCCCTAACCCTAATTTCAAATTCACCTTTTCCCTCCAAAAGATGGCGTCCATTTTCATCAATAAAACATTTCACTTTTTAAAATAAAAACAATCTTCTCAAAAGGGCGTCCCACTTCACTTGTCTCAATATTTGACATTATAAAAATTATAATTTATCTCCTTATGACGCCATGACCCTCAAAGTCCCCCTTTTTAAAAACAACTTAAAGTTGCACTGCTAGGCAAGGGGTATAATATTAAAATAATAATATTATAATAAAAATACTTATCTCTCCAAGAAAAATGCGCCCAAGGCCAAGAACTGAAGTGCCAGCTGAAACAACTGAAGAAGTGATCCAACTGAACTGAACCCAAACTGTCCACTGCCAAAAATAGAATTTACTAAAAATAGTAAATTCGCGAAGTTGCCCGGAATGCCAAACTGAACACACCACTGCGAAGCTCTCTGAAAACCCAGAAAGAATCCGCAATCAGAATCCCAAACTCCAAGCAACAACCTCCTCAAAACTAGGAAACCCTAATTTCACCATCGCACTGACCCTACGGGTCTCCGGAATAGGCCAACGGTCAACAGAAACGATCACTGCTGAGAAGGGGACATTACAGTCCGCCCTCCCCAAGATTGCTTGCCCTCAAGCAATCGCAAGTCTGGATGCTGTAGAATCTCCTCATCCTCCCAAGTAGCATCCTCCAATGGTAAATTCTTCCACTTTACCAAATACTCTTTGATTGTTCTCCTCCTCAAGGAACGCTCTCTGAAATCAATAATCTGTTCTGGAACCAAGGTCAACTGCCCTTCTTCATCCAAAGGAGGTAACTGTGATGAAGCCACAACGTTGTGTCCAAGTGCCTTTTTGAGGCGAGACACATGGAAGACATTGTGGACCTTACTACTCGAAGGTAGTTCCAACTCATAAGCCACCGCTCCAACCTTCCTAACAACTTTGAATGGTCCATAGAAGTGTGGTTTCAGCTTCTCAGCTCCACTCTTCTTAAGTGTGGACTGTCTATAGGGCTGAAGCCGAAGATATACCATGTCACCAACCTCAAATGAGCGCTCAACACGCTGCTGATCAGCGTACATCTTTTGCTGATTTTGTGCCATTTGAAGGTTGTCCTTCAAGGATTTCAAAACATCTTGGCTCTGCTGCAACCAATCCTTGGCTTGAGGAGCTTTGCTATCGCCAAACACCAAATCAGCAAAGCTTGGGGCCTCGTAACCATAGAGGGCCATGAATGGAGACATCTTTATTGACATGTGGAAAGATGAATTGTAGCAATATTCTCCCAAGTGGAGCCATTTTACCCAAGCTCTTTGCTGTTCCGAGACATAATTTCTGAGATAGCCCTCCAACCATTTGTTCACAATCTCCGTTTGCCCATCCGTTTGTGGGTGATAGCTAGTGCTAGGAGTAAGCACTGTACCACTCATCCTAAAAATTTCCTGCCAAAAGGTGCTTAGGAACTTGCTGTCCCTATCACTCACAATATTTTTAGGCAACCCATGCAATCTAAACACTTCATGGAAGAACAAATCTGCAACTTGAGCTGCTGTAAATGTGCTAGTGATGGCAAAGAAATGAGCAAATTTGGTCAATCTGTCCACTACAACATAAATACAGTCTTTGCCTTGGGCCCTAGGCAACCCGGTGATGAAATCCATAGAGATACTCTCCCATTTTTGACTTGGAATGGGAAGTGGCTGCAGTAGACCAGCTGGAAGAGAGTGCTCATTTTTATTCATTTGACAAGTACTACACTCCTTGATGTGACGCTGAACATCATCTTTCAATCCCTTCCAAGAGAATCTCTCTCGAATCTGCTTGTATGTCTTGAAGTACCCTTGATGACCAGCAAGTGGACTGTCATGGAAAGTCACCAAAATCTTCTTCTTAAGTTTAGAATCAGCCACCAAGAAGATTCTTCCCTTGTAGTGGATCAACCCATCAACTACCTTGTACCTTTCATCATGAAAAGTACCTTCAATAACGCTGGTTGCAAACTGATTTTTGGCATAATCAGCAAGCAACAACTCCTTCCAATCAGCATTAAGCTCACACAATGAACTCAAGTGAGGCCTTCTGGACAAAGCATCAACCACAATGTTATTCTTCCCTTTGACATACTCAATGTCAAAATCGTAAGCTTGTAGCTTACTCACCCACTTCTGCTGTCTCTCATTCAAGTCCTTCTGATGCATAAAGTGCTTGAGACTGTTGTGATCAGTCTTGACCACGAATTTACTTCCCACCAGATATTGTCTGAACTTGGCTAATGCATGCATGATTGCAAGCATTTCTTTGTCATAGATAGAGTAGGTCCTTTCAACCCCTCTTAATTTTCTGCTTTCAAATACAATTGGATGCTTCTCTTGCATCAAAACAGCCCCAATACCTTCCCCTGATGCATCACACTGTAACTCGAAGGGTTTGGAGAAATCTGGTATGGCCAATACTGGGCAAGAACTCATGATTTTCTTGAACTTATCAAACACACTCTGAGCTTTTTCTGACCACATGAAAGCCCCCTTTTTAGTGAGGTCAGTAAGAGGAGCAGCACTTTGAGAATACCCCTTTACGAACCTTCTGTAGAAGCCACAAAGACCCAAGAATCCCTTCAAATGAGTCAGATTTTCTGGAGGTGGCCAATCTACTATAGCCTTGATCTTTTCTGGATCAACCTTCACCCCTTCAGCGCTGATTATATGGCCAAGGTAGAGCAGCTCCTTCATTCCAAATTCACATTTGGACTCTTTTGCAAACAAACTTTCTGATTCAAGAATGCTAAGCACTTCCTCCAAGTGCTTGAGGTGTTCTTCCCACGTCTTGCTGAAGATGAGAATATCATCGAAGAAAATTAACACAAATTTCCTCAACTGCTTCTGGAAGACTCTGTTCATGCAAGACTGGAAAGTAGCTGGAGCATTAGTCAAGCCAAAGGGCATGACTAGGAACTCAAAATGACCATAGTGGCATCTAAATGCCGTCTTCTCAACATCTGAGCCCCTCATCCGGATTTGATAGTAACCCGATCTCAAATCAATTTTGGAGAAGAATTTAGCACCATGGAGCTCATCAATGAGCTCATCGATCCGAGGAATAGGATACCGATTTTTTATTGTGCTTTGATTCAAGGCACGATAATCCACACACATGCGGATGGTGCCGTCCTTCTTCTTCACAAGAACTACAGCTGAAGCAAAAGGACTCTTGCTAGGGCGAATGAAGCCCATCTCCAGGAGTTCTCTTATGTTCTTCTCAATTTCATCCTTCTGCTTCTTAGGATACCTATACGGTGTTGTGATGACTGGTTTGGCCCCTTCCTTAAGTTCAATAACATGCTCAGCACCCCTTTCTGGTGGTGGCCCAGGTGGTAGATCAGCAAACACCTTACTCCTTTTGGTGAGTATAGATTGAATATCAGGAGGATATTCCCTCTTGGTCTCAACTGGACTAGCAGGAAGAACCATGCATTCCGCAGCCCACTCCACTTGGTCATGTCTAATCAGCCTTTCCATCCTTTTGAAAGAAACTATACGAGGACCACCATTAGACATTCCTCTCAAAACAACTCTCTTGCCATCAGATTGGAACTTGAGCTCCATTGTTTGTAGGTTGAGAGAGATTTCACCAAGTGAACGTAACCATTGTATGCCCAAAACTGCATCTGTGTCACCAATAGTAACCACATAGAAGTCATCTTTGACTTCATAGTTTCCCAACTGCAAGGACATGTTAGGAACTCTTCGTGTGCAGGAAATGTGAAACCCATCAGCCACCATGACTTTGAAGCCTTCAAATTCTTCAGTTTTGAGACCTCTCTTTGCAACCACACCTTCATCAATGAAGTTATGCGTTGCACCAGTATCAATTAATGCAACAATACGATGGCCTCCAACTCCACCACGAACCTTGAAAGATTCGTTCTTTTGGAAACTAGAGAGTTGGGCAATAGGGCCCCCAACTCCTTGTTCATGATCGGACTCTTCTGTGGCTCTTTCATCCTCGCTGTCCCCAAAATAAGACTGCTGATCAGACATATCAGATGCTGATTCATAATCAGAATAGGTTCCCATTTGATTATAACGCCCTCTTCCAGGACATCTATGGCCTTTAGTCCAAGGCTCTAAACATGTGTAACACTTGCCCTCCTTTCTGAGCTGTTCACGTTGCTCTTCAGTCAATTTAGGTGGGAACTTCTTGTGCTGATTAGAAGAATGTCTTTTATCCTTATCCTTCTTATGGCCAAAAGGCTTAGGCGGAAATTTAGGCCTAGGGGCTGATAACTCCATACTACGAGCCTTCTTGATTGCCTCATCAAGACTTGGTGGATCGAAAGCTTTAACCCACCCTTTCAAGGGTTCAACCAAACCTTCAGAAAACAACACAACCAATCTTCTTTCGGTGATGTTGGGCACCATCACAGAAAGTCTCTGGAAATCAGCAATGTAAGAATCCAAGGAGCCATGCTGCTTGAGTTGTGCAAGCTCGCGAAATCTTACTTCAGGATCCTTAGTGTCGAACCTTTCAATCAGCTTGTTGGTGAATTCTCCATAGGTTCGAATAAGGTTATGGCCAAGAGTGACCAAACCATGGTACCACCACTCATGGGCAGCTCCCTCCAAATGAAGTGTTGCAAACTTGATGGCATCTTCTTCTGGCATGGGACGAAGTGAAAGGTAGTTGTCTAACTTCTGAACCCACGATCTTGCTGAACACTTATCACTTCCATCGAAGTGAGCCAATGTTACCTTCCCTAAGGCTTGATGAAAATCTGTTCTAGGAGCCATATAAGCTCGGTTATCAACTCTTCCTCCGTGTCTTCTATTTCTCTGATTCAAGAATTGATCAAAGGACCATTGGTCCCTAAGATCAGGTGGTAGGGTGGAGTACTCCATGTAGGCTTGCCTAGCATCATCTACCAAAGGAACGGTAGCTTCAACTTGCTGTTCTTCCCTTGGAGTGAATGTAGGAAAGAGCGGTCTAGAGGCTGATCCGCTAGAGATGGTATCATGCTGTCCAATAGTTCTGCTGCCTCCATTACCATTGTTCCCATTATTCCCATTGCTTCCATTGTTCCCATTATTCCCATTGTTTCCATTGACACCACTGCTTTCTCCTGTAGCATGGTTTTGATTCGGAGTATGGTTCTGAGTAGCTTGCTGATCCATTTTAGCAAGTAATCGAGACATCATCTCAATCATTCCATCAAACTTCTTTTCCATCCTTGCATCCTTCTCTTCCATGGCTGTCCTAAGATTGTCTGACATGTTCTCAACTGTTTTACCCGTATCCACTGCTCTTCCGGTTTCTCTCAAAGCTTCTGAAAAAGTATCTGCTTCTGGCACTGGCGGAAGCTGTATCTGTTGTCTTCTGGCCTGACCTCTGGTGAAGTATCTGCAATCACTGTCACTCATCTGACCACTGAATCACTGTTGGGCACAGGTTGGCAGAATCATGGCTCTGATACCACTGTAATGAGCCGGACCAATTTTTTTTTTTGAATTTTCACAAATGATTACAATGCAACACGCACCCGTTAAGGTTAGCAGAAACCCAAAACGATGCGGAAAGTAACTCTAACCAGAATGTACACCAGGATCCCGATGTGGGCAAGGTGTGAGCATTGGTCAGAGGATCTCAAAGGAAAATGCTGAATAAGAACTCTAACCACGAGATGCGCCGGTGAACGACGAGCATTCGGTCAGAGGATCCCTATCTAATGCAATACTGAAAATTAGCTCGACACCAAGTATGTGCTACTCAATCCGTGACGAATATGAGGCGACCATATGGCGGAGACTTTAGGAAATTACAATGCAAAACAGAAATAGGCGGCAAGCCAGCCTCTTCCACTTGTTCAGTGGGCAGTACAAACATAAAGAAATTGCGGAAATGTTAAAAGATGCTGACAGTACTACTGTACAGCTTACAATATCAGAAAATTCATCAGTTAAGCATAATATAAGAGAGTCTTCAACATTACATCAATATAGAATGATAGCTTCAGGTCTTCTCAATAGCTTCCCTTCCAATTAACTCAAAAGATTAATTTAAGCTCGCTGTTATGACAGAGTAAGGACTGTTTTTCTGTTATCAGCAACACTGTAACACCAAAATATGCTCACAAACCTCACACCACTCATTCAAAATGCAAGTAAATAGATGCAAATGACAACTAAGATGATGGCGCCCAAGTTCAAGACACAAAACAACCCCAAAACACTGATATTTAATTTCTGCTCAATTCCCAATGAAGGTACAATGGTACGGCCCCTAGAGGAGGGCGATTTCTTCTTAAAATTCCAACACTTGATTAAAAATCACAAAACTTTACAATAATTGGCGCCCAAGCAAGACTAATGGAAATATGCAATACCCACAATGAAATCTTTTTGTATTTTTGAATTATGAGCAAAGCATGCCTACAGCAATGCAACATCAGCAACACTAAAACACGACAAAATGCTTGAACATCATCTCTAAGTGCAATAGAACTCAACTACAATGCAAAACTACCAATAACAAGCTAACCTCTCAACTAGTTGCTATCTTTCAAGCAAGAAGATGAGCCAATGCTAGGAGGTGTGCTTTCCTCGAAGCGAGTGCCTGAAGTCAATCCAGCAGCATAACGGTGTAGTAGACAAAAGATACCAAATGAAGAGCTGAGGCCTGATTATATAGACGAGAGAGAAACATCTAGAAGCTTCCAGAGGGCGCCCTAACCCTAATTTCAAATTCACCTTTTCCCTCCAAAAGATGGCGTCCATTTTCATCAATAAAACATTTCACTTTTTAAAATAAAAACAATCTTCTCAAAAGGGCGTCCCACTTCACTTGTCTCAATATTTGACATTTAAAAATTATAATTTATCTCCTTATGACGCCATGACCCTCAAAGTCCCCCTTTTTAAAAACAACTTAAAGTTGCACTGCTAGGCAAGGGGTATAATATTAAAATAATAATATTATAATGAAAATACTTATCTCTCCAAGAAAAATGCGCCCAAGGCCAAGAACTGAAGTGCCAGCTGAAACAACTGAAGAAGTGATCCAACTGAACTGAACCCAAACTGTCCACCGCCAAAAATAGAATTTACTAAAAATAGTAAATTCGCGAAGTTGCCCGGAATGCCAAACTGAACACACCACTGCGAAGCTCTCTGAAAACCCAGAAAGAATCCGCAATCAGAATCCCAAACTCCAAGCAACAACCTCCTCAAAACTAGGAAACCCTAATTTCACCATCCGCACAGCCTACGGGCTCCGGAATAGGCCAACGGTCAACAGAAACGATCACTGCTGAGAAGGGGACATTACAATGTGCATTGGCAATAATGCTGGACAAGGGTTTGTTAAAGGGTGAAAAAGCTACATCCCATCCATGACATTCAAGTGGACTATTAGATGAAAGTGCAATGAATGTAAGAGCTGTAGTTGATGACAAGGTGATTACAAACATGGGTGTAGGAGCTACCATGGAATTCTCAATGTCTATTGGGTAAAAAACATCAGCATCTTTCACTCTTTGTAGACATTTTACTAACTGTTATCATCATTTTGGAAGGCCTGGGACTGCTGATGCAGCCTCTAATTGATTGTTCCCAGCTACCACGTGACCTCCCTAGGCATTTTTCCCACCATTGTTGCTGCTACAGTACTTCTACACTAAGATCCAACCACCAAACTTGTTTAATATTCACCATACAGGGCTCCAACAGCTGTACATTCATCATTTCCAGTCATATTCAATTCTTGCAAGTCTGAAAATTGTGCATATAAGTCACTGTACGTTGCTCTAGCATTTTGCAAATCTAATAAAGGCATTTTGAAGGTGATAGATTGGTGTTTAATTCAGATCTATGCAAGTTTAATAACCTAGGGTTCCATTCTTAAATGTTTGTTGGCATTTGAGGGCTAATTCATTTATTTTCAGTCATATCAGCGCTTGTATTTGAAGTTTCTGAGCATTGACTACTCAGATCTGAGTGTAATTGCATATAAGAGGGTGTTCAGTTGATTGTCCATCACATATCAGACCTTAACCAGCACTTTCATTTGGATTATTTATTATCTTTAATTGAACTTTGCTAGTTTGGGGTGAAGCTGAAGTTGTTTCTCGGCCATAGAAGGTTTGACACAAAGTTTTCAACGATTGGTTTCATTTTTATTTTTTTGTTCTAGTTTGTATTTTGTTTTAGAAAACCAGAAAATTGATAAAATTCGTAGTTGAAGACATTAAAATTTTATTCACCATGAACATGAATCACCCCACAAATCATTGTAAATATTGTAATTTGCAGGTACATGTCCAATTTTAGGTTAGTTTTTATTTTGCAAGGGGTTTCCCCTTCTTATTGGAAGAGCAGTTCTACTGCACATCTATATCATTTTGTGTTGCATTGAAAGATACAAATTAAAACACTATCAGGTTCAAAAAATTTGGATGTCCAAAATTTTCAAAAAAGAAAGGGTAAAATTCCTATGGAAATTGAGAAATCCAGAACAAATTCTACAAATCTTGCTAGTACAAAAAATCTAGACCAAACTATATTTGGTAACTATGGTTTAAACTTTAATGCTATGGTCCTTATACGTGATGAATTCCTTTCAACTTTGTATATTTTAGAAAGGTGGAGTTTATATTTAACTTTTAGGTATTGTATTAATGGAATGCATAATAATTTCTTATATTTTGGATTTTCCATAGATTTTAAGGTGCCATCCCTCAAAAGGTCTCCCATCCCCTATTATCAACAAATTTTCTACCATCCCTGTCTCAGAAATGCCGTGGAATATAGCTGCCAACTAGTATGCATTTTGAGTTGAAATTTTTTAACAAACATTGAAATTCTATTGATTTCATTATGGAACTAGAAAATGAAGAGGGGTTTCTTAGCTTAAAATTGAGCAGGAGTTAGTTATTATTCTCTATTGTAGGTTTCATGAAAATACAGCCAAGAAATCAGATGTTCTGCGTATTTTTTAATTTCTTCCTAGACATAATTTTGCATCTATGTTTTCTATCCAATACATGTTAAATCTTTGCTTCTGAATTTTGTGCAGATTATATCTCTGAGAAGAGAGAAAATGTGGAAACTTTCTCTTTGGATGAGGGTCTCAATGCTCCAGCTGGTACAAAAGGAGCAAATATTTCTTTGGTTTTCCTTCAACAGTTTAAGGACGCACTTACTGTAAGTTAGATTCAGTAAACAGTTAGTGAAAAATGTTTCAATCTTATCGTGAGTACATTGGCTCTTGGTGACCATGACATAATGATCTAGAGCTATGCTATTTTGGGGAAATAAAATGAGAGTATGCGCAGAAAATAAAATGATGTTAGAAGGGTACAAACTGCAATTTATCAGAACAAATGCAATGTCTGTCATCAATATCTTTTAGCCAGTGAATTAGAAATTGGAAATCATCTACACTTTTCTAAAGCCATCTCTAAGGGCAAGGAAACAGCAATGTAGATCATTATATGGCAAATCTTAAATGTATGTCTGAATTAGCTAGAATATAGGAACACTCTAATGGAAAGAGATTGGTATATGAGCTTCAATAATATACATTGATAATTGCCCGAAATGAAGCGAACACATGGGTGTGATACAAAAGGATGGGTATGTATATGAATGCATGCATGTTTCTATGTCTTAATGCCTAACTACGGTACAAAGATCTCTTCATTGGAAAGGAAGAATGAAAGGTTGGAAAAAAGAAATTGTGATACGGAGCCCTGGATTCTAGAACTATCTTTTGTACCCAAACCAAAACACTTCTGGTGCTAATCTTGGCATTTGTTCTCCTTGGAAATGTTCTGGGTTCTTCAGAAATGCCAGTCCTTTCTGACAACATTGGCATTTCCTATAAGGGCCCTGCAGTTCTGGGAAGAACCTGCACAGGGCCCTGCTGAAAGCCCTGAAAACAAAAAAGAACAAAAGAAAAAAGAACTGAATTATCCTAAATTATACATCATAAATAAAATTATAGCAATGCAGTCTTTTATTATTATTTTGTTGAAATATCCCAAACTAATTTTCTATGCAAAATATTTTCACTTTCACCAATCTTTGTGTTCAGACATTTTGTCAAACAGTTTGCCTGTAATCTCTCTGAACTGGTTTATGACTGATTTTGATATAGCGCAATTTGTTTATTGTTTTGAGTGAAATGACATTCATGAAATACTTGCATTTATATAAATAAAATATACAATTGAACCCAAAGTAGCAATATGTATAAATGAACACTGAATTTCAAAGTGCTGGTAACAATTTATTACATTCAGAAATCTGATACAGCAGATAAATATCATTTACAACTCACTAACTTGGACATTAAATGCCCTTCACATCCATTCATAGCCTTTCCCAACACATACTTCATGAGCAATTCCCAAAGGGTTCGGTAGCCTTACAAGTGGTACGGCAGCCTTTGTTTGATTCCTTCTCCCTTTTTCGCTTTGTAAGCTTCCTCCTTTGCCTTTTACAATGCCTCCAATCTTTACTTTATTCAAACTTGGGCCCACAAACATGTACAGATAGCTCACGGGTCCATACCATATGGTATGGATGGACTAGCCTCAACAATAAATCATAACACATTTTCTTTCATTCCACCATAACCAGAAATTGGTCTTGGCACAAGACTCCACCAATTCTGAAAATGAATTCCAATAATATTTTGCTTTCAAAACTCACTAGTCCACACCAATCAAATAAGATATAAAGCTGCTCCAAAATAAGAATATGATGAAACAGCCGAAACCACCAAACTCTTCTAGACAAGGTTTCCAAAACAAGATATTCTATAATATTTTCAATCACTTGCAAATTTGTCTCTAAAAGAGATTCACAAATTAGAAAACCAAATCTTTGAATGCACTGTGAAATACCTAATCCAACAAACATTAGCTAAGGTAAATCTTTCACCACCAAAGCCAATCTTCTCCAAGAGGGTTTTCGTCCTCAGAAAGGCTAAGATGAACCAAGTCCAATCTCTAGAATCACAAGGGTTTTCAAACAAAGAGATAATAAACTTCCCCCATTTCAATGCCTACAAAGGGGTTGGTCTCTAGTTGACTCTCAAGACTAGTGTTTGACTTGTTCCTTCTCAAATTATAATGATGATGAGGATTCATAGGGTATGCATAGGATATATATAAGTTATTAGCATAGTATTATTTTTATTAGTTTTTATCCTATGTAAACAGGGCTTAAATTTGACGGTCGACCTTGTCTGTCAACAAATTTTTTAATGACGGTTATCTATTCAAAGGTGCCCTTAAAACATTATGATATACCTTAGTGTAAGTAAAATTATATATAAATCAAATATATATATCATTATAATTCTATATAAATTTTGACAGTCTATCCAAAATCTCTCCTTTCATCTGATACAATCTTCTTAAAATTTTGATTGTATTTTACGGCAAAAATCTCTAAATACGGTCATACGGCCATCAAATTTAAGCCCTGTCTGTAAATGTCAAATATAAAAAGTCAAAAGTAAAAAGTAAAATGTTAGTTTCCTAGTTGTTAGGAGGTTAGGATAAGTTAGTATATGATGATTATATTTGTTAATTTGTTATTGTTCTCCATCTCACATTGAGATTTGGAAAATATTTCTAGATCATTTATTTTAGTCATATTCATGCCTATATATTTGTATTTTCTCCTCACGTAGGGACATATTGGAGAATGCAAGTTTGCAGCTTTGTTCGCAAAGAATATTGTCCTTGCTAGAATTTGTTTTCTGATTGTAGAGATTTTTGTCTCATTGTAAAATTGAATTTCTATTTACTACTTATTCACTTGCCTGATCCATATCAATTGGTATTAGAGCATTCTCTGATCCATAGGTCTGGACTTATCATTCAAATCCATTTTATCAAAAAAAAAAAAAAGCCTTGAAGCTCTCAACAATAGCAAATGATTTTTGAAGCTTTTACACTCATTTAAGGAGAATTAGTCATCTAGAAGCAACTGGAGGTGTTTGCTTGAAAAAATAAGCATTTTTCTTTTAGATTTTTTTTCCTTAGAGCTTTTTGAAACATTGTACGGTTTTGAATTTCATTATGTTTTGAAAAAGTTATGGAAATTTTAAAACTATTGTTGTAGTTGCTAAATCCAAACGCACAAGCAATTTTGTTGGTGGTTTTGAATACCAAAATGTGGTATTTGGGTAAAAAAATGTGGTTTTATTATTTATGGCATAGTTTTAGCTTCAAAAATATGGAATTTAGTTTCCTTATTTCATAAAGTTTATTGTATTAAGTTGTCCCAAATGTTTTTCAAAATATTTATCTTAAATGTACATGGGAGAGTATTAATTCCATAATTTGTGACCCAATAGGTATTTTTCTCTAAAACTTTGTCACATTGTATCTAGTGTCATTCCAAATCTCCTTGTAAATTGGGTTTGTTCCAGCACTCAGAGATCTTTCAATTTAATTATTTTCGTCCAAGTCTAGTAGAGTGTTGGTCCATAGTGTTTGTTTATTTTTATTGTTGGGAGATGTAAAGCACGTCACTGGCATTAACTCGCAATAATATGGCTGCTAATTTGGTTGAGCGAGTTGTTGAACTTTCCAGTGTGATAACCACATTGATTGATAAAGTCAATGATATTTCAATTTAGTGGCTACCTGGTCTTGAAAGCCACTGACCTCCAGCTAAATGTGAAGTCAAGATTTATGACGAATCTTGATATCCTAATGTGCTCTACACGTGGATTCTTGACATGGAGACATGGTTCACGTACAATGAGATTGTTGATGATGATAAGGTTCATTTTGCCAAATTGAATCTCTTTGGTGTTGCTAAGGTTTTGGTCACTAAGCGACAATATGCTCAGGACCCTATCACCACATGGAATCAACTTGTCATAGCCTTAAAGGATACATTCTATCCTTCCAATTATAAGCAAGATTTGCACATCAAGTGGCTTCGCCTGTGACAAGGACGACAGATGCCAGTGTAGGATTATATCTACCAATTCAATCGACTAAGGATACTACTCCACATGCAAGATCTGGGTATTACTCTAATCTTAAAGTTCAAGAGTGGATTACAAGAGAATTTGTTTAGGGAGTTGAAATATAGTACCCTAGAAACACTTGATGTTGCATTCAACCAAGTGCAATTGGTAGAAGAAAATCTTGTTGCCCAATTTCGCGCAACTCGGCCTTCATTTTCTATAGGGATTCCAAAGGCTTCGAGTTCTTGACCACAATAAAAATTTTCTAAAGAGAAAAATTCTTCTCCTTCCTCTTCTTTTTCTCCTTCTGATACTAAGAAATATAAATTTTGTACTTATTGTAAAAAGAAGGGACATGAAAAATTTGAATGTTTTAAGTTGAAGAAGAAGAATCCAATTGTATAATCTCATCATGAGGAAAAGAAAAATGTTCCCATCAAGACTTTTGGTGATGATAGGACATATGATGAGTTGAAAGGTAGATTTAATAAAGTCACCTTGATGAACCATCATTCTACTTTAGGGGGACATGACAATTTGTTTGTCACTTGTGCTCACCTAACACACGATTTTTTTGTGGATTGCATCATCGATAATGGCTCACAGAAAAATTTGATTGCGAATTCCATTGTCGACAAACTTCATCTGCCGATAGATCCACATCCTCATCCATATTCTTGGATGGAAGAATAATAATTCATCCTCTCATATCACACACACATGCACTATGTCTTTTGCATTTAGTCCTAAATTCATTGATAAGGTCACTTGTGATGTTACCACTATGGATTGTTGTGGTTTGTTGCTAGGAAAACCCTATCAATATGATAGGAAAGCTCATTATGATGCATTTAATAATACATATACACTGCAACAAGATAATAAGACATACTTAATCAAATGTACTAAAGGCACCACAAATCTAGTACTTAGTTGTAGACAGACACACAAAGCTATTAATCGGGCACAAGAGCTTGCACTAAATTTCATAAGGCCACAATCTAATAATTCTAAAGAAAAAGTCATCATATCTAAGATACATGCTACTCTTGAAAAACTATTGCAAGAATATTCACATGTGTTTTAGGAGCCTAAGACACTTCCCCCAGGACGAATGAGCAATCACACTATTGATATTGTCCTTATTGCACCTCTTCCTAATTCCCATTATATCGACAATCAATTCTTCAAAGTGATGAGATAAAAGACAAAATCAAGATTTATTGTCCAAAGGTTTGATTTAGCCAAGTGCATCCCTATAATGTCCCCCTCTAGGTAGACATTTGTAATCAATGAATTATCCTATCATGTTGACCCTTGTAGGCTAATGGTTCTAGATAGAGGGTCCCTTGAGATGGTCACTTGGTCGTCTAATTGCAGTGTTGATCCCCGAAGTTCAATGGCAGGGTGAATTAAGGTATTTGGGCATGATGCATTTGACTAAATTATATTATTATCTTTTTATTCACCCTTTTTTGCCTAGTGGCCATGTGTCTTTTAAATAAGGGGTCACTTTATTTTTATTTGGCACTATTCACTTATAAAGTGAAAATGTTATAACTTAAAGTGAATAGTGGTCATTTTAATGAATAGTGTTTTCAATGAAAAAACATATATTCTCATGTGGAAAAGTTTGACCCACTTTGGAGAATAGTTTCTTTTCACTTGGCATGTTTGAGCTTGGCTTGGAGGAAGAGGGAAGCAAGGGTTTCCTGATTTCTGCACTTTGTATGAGCTTGGAGGGACTTGGTTCATCTTGGTTGAGCTGCTTGAGGGTGTGAAACACCACCTTAAGGTTGTGTTATCAAATAAAGTTTGCACCCTTGCTAAGATATCAACTGTAGCAACCTATTGACACATGGGAACACTTCGAGGCTGTGGGTGACCTAGGAATGAAGTGGACCTCCAGATTATGGGTTGGTTCCCCTTAAGATATCTTGAGAAAAACTAAATAATGGTAAGGAAAAGAGTAAAACGGATATACTTGAATTTAAAATCTATCACTAACAGGTGATACACCAAAGATAAAAATATGGCAATACAGCAGAAAACTCATAGAAAATCTCAATAGAGCTAAACAATCTCACAATACAGAGATTTATGTTTATAAAAACGAGTCTGTGTAAGGTTCCAACTTTTCTAATGCTTAACACAAGGAAAACAAAGATGTTTTCACAAATATAAACGTAATAGAAATAGATCACTAACATAAACCAGCTTTATGACATAATATTCTTTGCATCCAGTACTAAACGAATCTGATAAAATAAAGGATCACACAAAATTTTATCATGTAGCTCACAACCAGTCAGTAAAACAACAAAGAAAATCTGTGAAGGAAATGACTTTCTATTGAGAAAAATAAGGAGTCTCTGTGTTACAGATCTGTAGTATTTATGAAAATGAGTTACAAAGGCTGAATAATACTCTTTTAGTAATCTCCTAACCAAGAACTATTTTACAAAGAGGCAAAAATGCCATATATACCAAAGAGTGTCAGCCCCTGCTTAGGGCTTACAAAAATGAGTCGGTGCCTAGACACATCCGCCCTAGAAGCGTTTTGGAATGAAGTTAATGAGGCATTAAATGTGCCTACCCTGTTCATGTCAGCGAAAGCTCGCTCCTAGGTATGGCCTTCAAATCTTTTACAGCCGTCGCATTAATTCCCAGCCCTCATGTCCAACCTCGAGAGCTTCATCAATGTCATGCTTTGAATGCTCTGTGGCAAGGTCATTAATGCCACTCCACTTTTTCCAGCCGACATCCCAGCTGCTATTGTGACTCGCAGCCACTTCTATTCGGCCTTCTACCTGCTCAAAATCTTTCTGTAGATTAACTTCCCTTGCAAACAGCTTCAAACTTTCCATTTAGATATCGACACCATTGATCCTTTCCTGCCCCATCGCCTTTGATTTCAGGAAAGGTCCATGTCGGTGTGCTCTATTGGTCTTGTTCACAGGGGGAGTCAAACAGTCAAACGCCTGATGGTTTGCCTTTAGTTCCCTCAGATTGGTAGATCTCATGCCACACAGATTCCCGACGGTCAAAGGTTGCTCCATTAGAATCGCATGTCGGTGAGACACTAATCGTGTCTCCCCGATGCGATTACACCTCATAGCAGCTATCGACATGACACACGACAGTCAGCGAGACCCTATATCGAATGCAAAAGTCATACTGATCTCGCCCTCGTCATCGCCTAGACTATCGTCAGAGACACATCAAGTCGGAAAGAGATCTTCAGTCGGCAGGAGATCATAGCGAATGCTAAGAGTTCTACCGATATCCTTTTCCATGGCAAGTTGATCGCTATCGACAAGACCCTCCTTTGTTGGCAAGAGCTTTCATCGAGCCCATCATTTCCTCTCGGCAAGACCCTATCGGGTCGGCAAGACATCACGGCGAGCACTTAATATTATACCGATGTCGCTTCCTTTCTTGTTGGGGAGACCACCACGTTTCGGCGAGACCTTTCACTGAGTTTGCTTCCTTTGCCAAGACCGCCTTTCATGTTAGTAAGAGATCACCCTGTCGGTGAGACTTTACCCCTTTTCTAGCCCTTGTCGCTGAGACTTCATCCTTTCAGCAAGACATTATACTAAAGCCCCCTGCTATTCCGAAGACATCCCGTTTCGGTGAGACCTCACCTGGGTTGGCAAGACCTCATGCTGAAAGAAAAACCCTTTGGCGAGACTTCTTAGCAAGCCCCTCAATGTTTCCCGAGCTTGAACCCTTTGGTGGAGTCAGAGTCGGGATGAAAACCAAAACGGGATCGGAGTCGGAACAGGGAAAACCAAACAGGGGCCGAAACTGGAACCGAAACCAAATCCAGACCTGAAAATTTTCTGAAGTTTCAAGTTCGGATTCCATTCTGATCTCGCACCCGGCAACTCAAAGCAAGAAGGCATAAAGAAAAACACAAGAAAGATCAAAGAGGAGGAGACATCCCCCGACCACCGGCAGTGAAAAAGCAAAGAAAGAAGGGCGGAACCGGGATCAGAATTGGAACAGAAACAGGAATTGGAACTTTTGGAAAAATTCCAAGTTCGGTTTCAGTTTCGATCCCGAGTCTGGAAAAATGAAGAAAGTGCCTAAGGAAAAGAAAACCCGAGGCACACAAAAACAAAGACCAAAGGACGTCAAAACATAAACGGGATCGGAATGAAAACCGATCCTGGGTGGAACAAAGTGGGGGCAAAACCGGAACAGAAACAGGAACTGGAACTTTTGAAAAAGTTCCAAGTTCAGTTTCAGTCCCGATCCCGGGTCCACCAAAACACAACAACAAAAATGAGGAAAAAAGGCAAGAAGAAAGTAACAAAGGGAAAAACCACCCCACGGTGAAACGCAAGGTCAAAAGAAAAAAGAAACGCACATAAGTGCAGAACCGGAACCGGAAGAAAAATGGAAACTGGAACTTTTGGAAAAGTTCCAATGTTTGGTTTCGGTCTGACTCCGCCTCTAACAGAACAAAAAGGAAAAAGGGCCAAGGAAAAAAAACCGGAAAGGGGAAAAACAAGGTGAAAATAAGATGAAGACCCACCCAAAACTGAATACCTGCACGCTGGGCTCAACCCTTGTGGGAGCCACATTTAATCCACGTGTCGAATCTTAAAACATAATCTCCCCTACAGCTGCACAAGAAGCAAACAAGTTAGAAAAAATGTAACCTGGATAGAAATTTTCCTCCAGTTGGCCTTCATGAACACTCGAAAACATAGGTTACCCTGCCTGATTAAGCCCATAGGTGAAAATTGGGTAACATTTCTAGCGACCTCAGCTGGATGTTTGCCTGCTAAACATGCAGACCAGTAGCCTAGGCCTATCCATTGGGCATGGAGTCATTGGGGACCTGGACCCATCCTTGGAAAACTTCCCTAGGACTCTTGGTAACTCAGAAGACCTCCACATACGAGGCCTTGGCCCATCCAAGGCAAAACAGTAGGAGGGGAACTATTTATTTGTGCTGAGACAACACTTAGGGAATGAGAATTGCACCTAATCTAGTGTGCGGAAGCACTTATTGATCTCTAGAATTTTAACAGCTATGTACAGATTTAGGTCCATACCTCAGAAGCAACGTTTGAGGTGAATCCCATTCATTGGGATTGGTTCCACTATACCATCCAACCTAGATAGCTGTAAAGCATTATGTCGTTTCTCCTTAGTAATGATATATGGCCTAGTCCAAAGTGCATCGAATTTGGAGTGCTTTCCAGGCTTGCTTTTTAATTCATCCCATTTTAGCACTATGTCACCTTCTTGGAACACCCTGGGAGATGTCTTTTTATCAAATGACCTTTTCATTTGAGCCTGATGTTGCTCAATCCTTTTCACTGCTTCAACTCTGAGTTCTTCAAGCTCAATCAATTGAGCCAACATTGTTGTCATAGGCTCCTCCTCAATCATATCAAGTTGGTTTACCAAATCCCGAAATGGGCAATCTTGCCTCTTTTACGTACACTAATCTATATGGAGAAAGTCCTGTAGACCTTTTAGAAGTAATCCTATCAGCCCACAAGGCTTATTTTAGCTTGGTGTGCCAGGCTCTTTGATTGTCTTCCATAGTTCTCTTAATGATCCTCAGGAGATTCTTGTTGGTGGACTCAGCCTGTCCATTGCCCTGCGAATAATAATTAGAGGATGTGTTCAAATAAATACCATTCTTGATAGCCCAGTCTGAAATTTTGACACTCACAAAAGCAAGGGCATTGTCTGAGACAATAGAATCTGGGACACCGAATCTAGTAACTAATTCCTCATAGAAATTTAGGACAACAGATTCATTAGCCTCTTTGAGTGCCATAGCTTCAGTCCATTTTGAAAAATAATCAGTGGTTGTGGGTATCCACTTGTGGCTTGCACTTGATGGCGGGTTTACAATCCCAATGAAATCCAAACCCCATTTCATGAAGGGCTGGTCAATTTGAATCGGTTGCAGCGGGAGGGCTGCCAGCTTCTCTTTTCCAGCAAAAATAGTACACTCTTTGCATCTTCTTACCCATGCATGAGCGTCTTTGAATAAGGTAGGCCAGTAATAGCCTCCTTTCATTATTTTAAGAGCTGTAGCTCTCAGAGAAAAGTGTCTGCTAGCTGACCCTTGATGGAATTCATACAACACTCTATCAACTTGATCAGCTTAAATACATCTTAACAGGACACCATGGAAATATCTTCTAAACAACAAACCATTTAAAAGAACATAAGGTATGGATTGCAGTCGATAATACCTTCTTCTGGATCTAGTCAGATCAGGAGGGCACTCACCAGTCAATAAAAAATGTGTCATTTTTGCAATCCAACCAGTAGGAGTAGGTATAGCAGTTTGTTGTCCATCTTGGAGTGCTAAAACAGAAATTCCTCCTCCCTTACACTGATGTTGTTGTCCTCAGTAAGTTGTTCGCAGAGACCTCTCCCTCTTATTAGTTTGGTAACCTTTATTTCAAGGTCATACTCCATCACCTTAGTGACCCAACTAGCTCTTCTATCACTCAAATCTTTGTTTAATAAAAACTCTTTCACACTTGGATGAGCAACCATCAATATAATCTTGTTATTGGAAATCAAGTGCCTAAGCTTCTTTAAACTTCTTATGACAGCAAGAACATGTCTCTCTAAAAAAGTATACTTGAGCTCGTAATCTTTGAGTCCCTGACTGAAAAATGCCACGGGCTATTTAGATCCTTCATCATTTCGCTGTACAAGTATGGCTGAAAGTGAATCAATATTTCCATAGGCATATAAAATGAAATCTTTAGAAAAGTCAGGATTTAGAAGTGTAGGTGCGGTTGTCAATTCCTCTTTTATAAGCTTAAAGCTTATTTTCCCATCCTTAATCCAACTGAAAGGTATATTCTTTCTCAGCATATGAGTTAGTGGATTTAATAAATCAGCAATGTCAGGAATAAACCTCCTAACAAAGTTAATCCTACCAATAAAACTCTGCAGACTTTTCTTGTGTGTTGGTAAAGGAAGAGTTAAGATAGCACTTATTCTTTCAAGGTCAATAGTAATACCCTATTTAGATACCACATAACCAAGCAATCTTCCTTCATGAACAACAAACACACACTTTTTGGGGTTAAGTGATATCCCAAATTCTCTGCATTTTTCAAAAATCTGCCTCAAATGACTCAGATGATCCTAAGCCTCCTTAGAAAAAACTGTGATATCGTCAAGATAGACTAAGACTATCTTGTACATTAAACCCTGAAAGGCCATATCCATCGCCTTTTGAAAGGTTGCCCCAGTGTTAGATAAACCAAAGGGCATTTTCCGATAGGCCACAGTTACCCATTTTGTGGTGAAGGTTGTCTTGTACCAATCCTCTTTTTTCACTAATATCTGGTTGTAACCAAAATATCCATCTAATTAGGAAAACCTTTCAGACCCTGAAACTACCTGAAGTATTTGTTCCATAGAAGGCAGAGGATGACGGTCCTTTAAGGAGGCCCTATTTAAGTCACGAAAATCTACACAGAGTCTTATTTCACCATTTTTCTTTCTTATTGGTACTAGGTTTGAAACCCATGAGGTCTGCTTGATGGGGAAAATAATGTTGCTTTCAATCAACTTATCTAGCTCCTTTTTCATCAAAGGTTCTAATTTAGGATTCAAGGGCCTCTGCTTTTGCCTAACAGGTTTGACATTAGGCTCAAGTTCAATGGTATGTTGAGCAAGCTAGGGATTAAATCCCTTTAAATCGCTATATTGTCAGGAAAAGATATCATTAAATTCTTGACAAAGCTGAATAAAAACATTCTTCTCTTCAGCTGTACATACCTTGCCTAACTTAAGAAGCTTTTCTTTGAAAACTTCAACCTCTTCGTAGTGATCTTGTTGAACCTAAATACTTCCCTTAGGTTTTCTAGCTTCATCATCAGTATTAAAAATGGATTCTAAAGTGACCAGGCCTTTGGGAAACTTCTTGTTTTTTAACTGGATAATCTGGTCACTGTACTGGTGTTGTAGCTTTTCCTGATTGGCATGTGAGAACTCAACTTCTTCTCTTAAAAATCTAACAATCTGATGGTCACTATCAAAGACTTGCTAGTGTATATTATTATCAGGCACAACAGGCCTAACTACAATCTTGATATGCTGATTAGTTTTATAACTGCAAATCTCCTTTGGAATATCATGTTCAGCTCCTACAACAGCTAATCTATCAACATGTTTATTCTGAGCTCTAGGAATGGAAATCAGATTAAATGCCTCAAATCCCTCTAAGAGGTCCCATACCCTATTCCTGTAAGACCTGAGTATATCATTTTTAACAACATTAAGCTTTCTCACCTGATTGACAACCAACTTGCTGTCACCATAAACTTTTAGACAGCTGATACCTCTCTGTCTCGCCCACTCCAAACCTTGGACTAGAGCTTCATATTCAGCAGAATTATTAGAACAACTAAAACAGAACCTGAAAGCTAGATAGTACTTCTAACCTTCTGGTGATACCAACATACATCCACCTCCAGTACCTACCCTACTCGAGCCATCAAAATACAGCTCCCACAGATCATTTTCATGTTGCTCACTATGTTGTTCCTTGATCTTTTCAATATTAGGCATAAAAGAGTTTGTCTCATGCATCATATAAACACCAATCTCAACCTCTTCCAACTGCTTACCTGTGCCAACCTCATGAGCTTGAGGCGCCCACTCTTTAGGAAGAACATTTGTTGTTCTTTCTATTTGAGTCTCAGCCTCTTGAACAGCAGGTTGCTCCACTTGTACACTTGTAAACAAGTTGGCATTGATAGGAGATGGATTGTAAGGTTCAATATGAACCTTGGCTATGGGTTCTGATTTAATAGTGACTCTAGTGCCATATCTAGTTCTGAACAACATGTGAGACCAATCAGAGGATAGGTAACCACCTATCTTGGCCGTAAAATCCCTAGATAAACAAAGGGAAAAGTGCGGGGGCAACTCAATAATGTATACATCCTGTGGTATTGCAAAATTTGGACAGGCATGTAGAGTTAAGCTCAAATTTTTAATGACCCCTACTGTGTTCACAGCAGTACCATCCAATTGTACTACCCCCTTTTCTAGTGGCTCATATTCAATTCCCAACTTAGCGACGTTTTGTTTGGGCATAACTGAACTACTAGCCCCTGAGTCAATCATACAATTATGAACCAGATGGTCTCCTATGATTAATGACAAATAAAAAGGAGGTGGCTTGGCCTTAGCAGCTTGCTGCTCTTCGTTACCAACAATAGTATTAGCCAACACAACCTTCTCCTTTTCTACACTAGGCTCATCTAAGACACTTAAACCTGATAAAGCAGATTGAAGTAGGTCCTTTTGACTCGGAATACTCAGAGAATCCCATATTGACATGGGTACATTAATTTTCTTCATATGCTCCAATATATTGAAAGATGTAGCAGGTTTAACTTGAGCTTTGGGAGGAATAACATCACCTTTTACTGAAGGCACCTAGGCTGATGAATTAGACTATTGCTTGCCTACCAAAGGCTGGCCCCTTGGTAGCATTCAAATATGGTCAGCTTTTGATGAGCCAGGAGCATTTTGATTCTGGTTCAACCCTTGTTTCGATTGAGTCTGAACTTTATTAGGTTGATGTCCATCTATTGCCCTCTTCTTACTACATGTATTGTCTGCAATTGAAGAATCAGCGTGGACCACTCCATAAAATTCTTCCCCTTGCCAGTTTAGGAATGTAGACTCATGTGTCTGTTGCTCTTGTTGTTGTACTTCAGTTGCTACAAGCACATTAGACTGTATTGTTGAACTATTCTGAACCATCAAGGCTTGATTAAACAACCCATTTACATAGGTACTCTGATTATGGGGTTGATTACACGGAAAGCACCACTCATAATCTTGAACTAAATTGTTTTGGACAGGTGCAAGCTCTTTGGAAGTGCTTGCAGTGTTGGAGTCAGAATTTTGATATGGCCTTGGGTTAGGAGTAGATCTTTGGCCTTGATTATAAGGCTGATAAGGTGGTCTATTGGTCTGATTTTGCTGGTAATTAGACTGAAATGAGGGCTGATAAGGCTTAAAACCTTGATTTTGCTATTTTTTGAGATTAACCATCTCATTTCCAAAGGTCGTTAGAAGGCCTTTAATCTCTTGCAATTCATTAGACTGAGTTGGAAATGCATTTACTTGGCCGTTAGGCTGGGTATCAGGTGTTGGCAATCCTAGTGCACTTGGAATAATAGCCAAAGGAGGTAATTGCATAGGGATTGGAAGCTGAAAAGCGGAAAATATTGGCATAGGTGGTCTTGGGGCAATTTTACCAGCCTGTATGAGGTTGTTTTCAGCTCTAAAAGCTACACCATATGCTACAGGAAGTGTATCACCTCCCATTGATTGAATCATTACAGAAATATCACTATTTAAAACTCTTAAATAGTATAAAAGGGCATGATTAGCAGTAGGTTTTACCGTTTGTGGGATTTTATCTCACGTCCTCTGGAAACGGTGATTGAAATCTAACATAACTTCATGTGGAGCTCTTTTGATTGTAGACAGCTGCTCCACCAATGACAAGTGGTCTGATTTATCTTCAAAAAACTTGCACAACTGGCTGCCTAACTCATCCCATGTTGCTATGGAGTTGACAGGTAAGCCTCTAAACCATTGTAAGGCTTTTTCTTTAAAGGACACTGCCAACAATTTGAGTGCAACATTTTCTTCAATCACATGGTGAACAACACACAGGTTGGCAACATCTTTTATATGCTCTGTTGGGGTGGTATGATCCTCCCCATAAAAATATGGCAAACCTTTTAAGGCAGCGACATGAATTTCATCATGCTGAGTCAGATTTAGCGGGCTGCCTTGGTTAAAAGCAACAAATGGCTGATTTCTCACTGCTGGAATCATTTTCACTGGGATACTCTTAGCAATAATAACTGGAACAGCAGTATGGCTTCTTACAGCAGGATTTGACTTGGACCTTCTAAAATAAACCACTATCTTTTGAACCTTCTGGACTTCCCTGCCCCTTCTTCTAGGCAGGGAGAACTGCAAATACTCAAAAATAGGCGAGTTACTCCTAGCTTGTACTCTTCTCATAAGCAGTAATACACTAGAATTGCTAAATCTGAGCTCGGAGTCGCCAAGTATGCTAAAATTGGTCTCTTAAAGACTGCAATTTCTGTTGCACATACCAAACAACAGTATGATAATTTTGGTTTAAGACTGAAACACAGTTCTCAGTCCCACCGGGCGTGCCAAAAACTGTTATCAAATAAAGTTTGCACCCTTGCTA